>SRLM01000047.1:0-13534 GCA_015708895.1 Populus ilicifolia
CACTTGCAGTGTATTAGAAGAACAGGATATACTTTCACTTTGACACTCAGATGTAGGAAGCATAGCTGATAGAGTCAACAAGCCAAGTCCCTACAATTAAATTCAAAATATGACAGAAACTTTAAACCCAAAGCTGAACAGCATAAGTTTATTAATTTCCAGGAATCATGAACAAATTGTTTACCCACTCCTCAAGAACAGTAAAGAAAGGATAAGTATATAGTATCTGGTGTCTTAAAGACACTACACAATCATGCTGACTATTGAATAGGGTAGGTTTAAAATCCTTAATTTACGTCCAGACAATCCAAATAGAGATCAAGAAAGCAAACCTAAAGGAGGATGTTATCAACCTGTGAAATCAGGTTTGGTTTCCATGAAAGAAACTGCAACCAATACGAAGTATAGTAGGCAATTACTGAACTTTGGCCACAACTATCTCAATTCCTCCTGAATAGACTATAGTTCAGTTGATTCTTGCAAAGATTAAGCTTTGAGAACTGTTTTCAATTTCCAAATACCTTGGTACTTCAAATAAACCCAAGATAGTTAAAAGGGCCAGGTGATCAAGAAATTTGCAGGAAGGAGTGCTGTTTTGCCGATGCACAACTTTGTTTCAGCTGTCAATTCTTTACTACACGTATGCGTGTGTGTCATCCATAGTTTACTAAAATGATGTGACTCGAAGCCAATGTAGATGACAACTTTCATCTCAATTCTCGAGGACTAGAATATTTACTTGAGTTACTCAACAATCATAGATGAACATTTTCCTTTTAGAAAACTCAACTAAATCTAAGAAAAATAGCTGAGCAGATACATCAGCTAACTTAGGATTGATGAATAAAATAATAAATAAAAATCATAACTTTTTTATTTGCTTTTATGAGACTGCAGGCCTACTTTATTTGTAAGCCAAAGATCTGGTATCCTAGCCAAGCTTTCGTAGATTGAAACTAAGTGATTTTTGTTGGCATGTCATCCATATTCAAATTGGTGTATTCACGAGAAGTTTTTTGCTCAAATCCTTTCTAGATTGGAACCTACAACGATGACACAGAGAACAAACTTTCATACTACCTAAGCCAACACCTCAACTGGTCCTTAGGACTACCAATTATAAACATCTGCAAATCAAACTCTCTAACCAATAAAATTAGTTTTTGAGAGATTTTTTTACCAAAATGTAGATAAGTGAGGCAATAATAATAGTCCTGCATCTTCCAAGAAAAGAATCAGCAACAAATGCACCGAACAAGGGCAGCAACGACGCTGTGCCTGACCATACGTTCACATTCTTAGCCGCAGTAACGGTTGATTGACCCAACGGCCCGGTTAAATACGTTATTAAGTTGGAAGAGATCCCATAATAAGCAAACCTCTCTGCAACTTCCACACCTGCACTTGTACACCAAACAAGCTAGTTAAAACACAAAATAATGGCTTTGGCTGGATTAAATCTAGAAAAAGAAACAGCTGTGTTACCTATAATGAAAGATGCAGACCTCCACCCACCAGAGTTGTATCTACAAACTGGGTTGCCCTTATAATCAACGCAGTCATCAACAGTGTCGTTTAGGAGTGGAGTTCGGACCTCTTGTGTCTCTGAACTGGAGAGGTTAGAAATGGACATCTCAGTTTTACAACAGCTACTGATTACAAGTAAAATGACCAGCAATCAGAATCTGGTTCCAATCATGCTAAGTGATAACATATGGAGGATAACATTTAAAAAGAATTGCCGTCTTGTTCAGCTAAAAAATGTTTGGCTTTATTTGTTAGTTGGATTGTCAGCCTCTCTTATCCATATAATATAATTACAGGGAATCAATCCTCTGTGCTTAGTGTTCATGGCTGCAGTCCCCCGCCCACCTCCTCGGCCATGTTGCGAGTGGCAATATAAAATAAACGAGAATACCTTTTATTTATTTATTATTATTATTATTGTATTTACCACAACTTCTAATATTTTATAAAATAGAAATTTAATCCATTTAAATTTTTTAATGCAATCGGATTGAATATATGGATATTACAAATAATTTATGGGTTGAGTTTATATTTTTAATTTTTATTAATTTACTTTTAGAGGCTGAAATGCATAATGGTATCATAATACTCTCTCTACTTCTAATTTTAGTTATATTTTAGCATAATTAAAATTTAATTTTAATTCTTTTTTCTAGTAAAGAAATAATTTTTATTTATTTATTTAGAGAAATATAAAAAAAACCTATTAAAAAGCTCAAAACATCTCTAAATAAAATAAAAATAAATAATCAATCCATAACCTATTGAATATAAAGATAAAATAAGTATAAAATATACAAGTCAGGCTAAATTAACTAGGTTTAAAAAAATCTTGATTTATCACTTAATCAATAATATTTATTTTTTAAATTTTTTAACTTATTATTATTTATATTATCAATATTATTTAATTTTGATGAATTGGGTTCGATTAAATAATACAAATATTATAAAATAACTAATTTTTTTAAAACTTTGTTCCGGAGGTTTTAAAAAACCTTTAAATTTTTAACGATCCATGTAAAATTATGATGTGAATTAATTTCCAATGTAAACAATCATAATTTAAAAGAAATGAGTTTAGTTGGAGATAATTACAAATTCATCCCCAATCTATTAGGGTTCCATAAATGAGGTCCTAACCTATTGTTTATTTGTTTATTTTCTCAAATAAGCTCAACCTATCCCCACACCAATGTTGTTAAAATTGTAATTTTACTCATAAAATTGTATGATTATATATATATATATAAAATCAAGTTAAAAACTTAAAATCGATCAAACTCGATCAAAATCAGTCAAACCCGGTAAAACGGCCGATTTCATGAGCTTGACCAAAGTAAATTGTTAACTGAGTCACTCTATAAGTCCCTGTCCCTGAGTCCCCTGACGCTCCACCTATAGTACTCGCACCCTGGTCTCCCCTTTCCCCTTTCTCTTTTGCTCAAATCTCAAATTCTCAACCCCATTGCCTTACATACATTTCAAAGTTACTGCCGCTGCTAAAAACTGAGAGGTTGTGAGAAAGAGACGGAGTTGAAAAGGAGAGCAATAACTCCCATCATTTGAGATTCAGACACGTTGTCTTGGCCTTTTCGCTTCAGATCAGCTGAAAAGGTATGTCATATGATTTTCTCTTTTGTTTTCAATTATCGGTGTCTACAACTGCAGTAGAGATCATAGATCTATATGTTCCTATTTAAACATAACAAGTAATTGCATCGAAGAGATCGTAGATCTATATGCAAGCTTAGGGGATTAAGAGAAGATTGTAGCTCAGTCATGGCCATGCTTTGTCATATTTGGTGTGCTTGTACAATGATTGTAGGAAAGATGCAAGTGAGATTGCCAAATATTCAGGTATGAGAGAGGAAAACTTGGAAAAAGGTTATGGAGCCCCTGTGAGCCTTTATAATCGCCCTCTTGACTAGTCGCTTGCATAATGCTGCAAAGTTTATTCCCGTCTTTGCCCTTTTCACTTCTTTTTAATTATAGCCAAAAGAATTTGGTCATGATTGGTTTTTTTACCTGATTATTATATCTAAATTTCACTTGACTTTGGTCTCTTAGAAGATTTGGTTAGAATTAATTTTAGTCAATGAAATTTTATGGACATAATTATATTATATTGTATTTTAAAGTTATATGTTTGGATATTTATATTATTTATTTCACTTTTATTTTAGTTGTGCATATTATTATCTATTGCTTGATTGAAATTGTTAATATATAATTAGTTAAAATTTTATGATTTTAAAATTTTAAAATTTGAGTTTAGAATTCAAGTTTATGTTGTATATTTTGTATTATGTTAAAAAATATTTTTAACAACCTTGCCCCACACTTACCCGTTAATCCCTGCCATTTAATTGAACAAACAATTAGGCACCTTAATGAGCATGAGTTATACTTAAACTCAATTTGAAATTTCTACTTAAACTCAACGTGGCTTTCTGGCAAAAAAATAAATAATTAATTTCAAACCAAGAAGCATGGAAGTTGTTGACTTCATCTGTAGATGCTATGCTCCATCTGAAGATTTTTTATTTCATGTATATTCTGAAGATTTCTAGTTTAATAAAAGCAAGTCAAATTCATTCTGCACTTTAATTTTGTAAGATATAACCTTTCAATTTCCAGTTTTAATTCTGTTTGTACTATAAATCATTGCCTTATAGTACTGAATTTTTATGCAAAGAAAAGTCATTAAATCTGCATTTCATAATGAAAAGATGAAAACCCAAAATAGCATACCATCCTGGAAAGTATGTCCCTCCCTCTGTGGCGTGTTGGAGCATCATAGTTTATGCATTTGAAAAAAACACCATCAAGGTTGATGATGCGAAACAATGAATAAAAGAAATTAAAGTAGAAAAAGATAAAAGCACAAACATAAGAAACCATAATTTGACATGGAAAAAGAAAGTGAAAAGGTCAATAACTTGATATACCGATTTATATTAAAAACTCTATTTAAATTTTTATTAAATCAAAATTGATATATAAGAAAAAAAATCCTTGAAATATATGCAGGTTATATATTTAAATATTAAATGATAAAACTTATACAAGGATATTACACACGAAGAAATACTATTGCTTTCATTGAAATGTTTAAAAGATAGTGTCAATGAAAATTTTAAAAATTATATGATCTTGGGTGATGCATCATGAGGATTGTTTTCTTGTCTATTTAGATTACACATCTTTTTTCATAAATTATTAAAGGTATCCCTCAATTATCACTCTTTTTTTTTTTTTTAGTGTATAGCATTTCTTGGTGTTATGATCATGAAAATGACAAAACTTAAGGTTTCTTATGTTTGTGCAACTCTTTATAGGAGGTGGGTAGGTATCTTGAATTACAACCAACACCTTAACACGTGTAATGATAAAAGATGTGGTTAAGAGCTCAAAAAATATTGGGCAATCATGAATGGATCCCCTGGTGTTCTTGTTGGATGTCCTAGTAAGAAGTTTTTGGTGCTAGGAAGATTTTTCTATATAGTAATGCTTTCCTCTTCTGCTTAAATATTATTCTCCATTACCTGTTTCACGTTGAGTAAATTTTTATTGGAAAGATTATACAATTATTCTTATACAAAACAATTATATACTCCATTAATTAAGGTTTTAGAGGTAATAGTTAGAGTAGATTTTCCACTTTAAGTATCTCCTCATTAAATCTTTAGAGATATATTTTAGTGCTTTTATCTTCTTGTTGTGTGATAATAAATAGCTTAATCGTGTTTTTTTTAGCTGGTATACTTGTGTTAAAATAAAAGTTAAGTTTAACATAAAAATCATGAATGCCAACAATGGAGCCAAGCTTAAGGATGTGATACCACACCCAAGTATATTTATAAAATACTAATAGGAGAAATTTGCATATAAAGTCACTCTTTTGAGTTACAAGCTCTAAAAAGCTTTTTGTAAACCCTTGGCCTAAAACAAGTAAATTAGTGCCAGGAATGGTAAATCTCAATTGAGAGATGATGACTAAGAAGGAAAATTGTTATAAATAGGGATAAAAACTTTTATTAATTTAACTTAAATTTCATATGAAATAAAATAATACATCAATATGTGAAATGTTAACTTAGTGACATATTGCATAAATTTCTTTATTGAGTAAAATAATTATCTAAGAAAAACATTTTATAAATTGAGGTGAAAATAATAATAATAAAGTGAAATCCTAAATAAAATAATGTATGATTTTACTCGCAAAAAATGTTGATCATAGGTATAAGCCCCACTTACAATTGTGTTATTTTGATCAAAAGTTGTGAAAGATCTGAAGTAGATTCTATGATAATTATAGATGGCATTCATCAATGAATAAGTTTAAAAAATCATTATGATTTAAGTAAATAAAATGTTTAAAAAGTCATTATGATTTAAGTAAATAAAATGTTACGTAAAATTCAAATTTTGGGGTAAAATTATCTACTGTTTATTTTTAAGGTATTAATCATATCTCTTAATTTAACTATTGGATTAAACTAAGATTTTATAAGTAGTCTCTTGATATATTTTTCTATATTGAGATTAAAATTTAGAGTAATTAGAGTTTAGTAAGCCCTTTTAAGATTGTTGATAGTCGGATAAAAATACAAAAAATAACATAGACTCATTATGACGTTGTCATGATTTTAGCCAACTTATCCTCCTTGCTATTGTTCTGGCCGAAAGCCATTAAACAACATATAAGTTTTGACTATTTTTTATTTTTCTCCAATCTTATTCAAATATAGTGTTTATTCTTCTAAAAATTTAGGTTAGAGAGAGTATTGATATTAAGCCAACTTATCCTCCTTATGACATTGTCATGATTTTAGCCAACTTATCCTCCTTGTTATTGTTCTGGTCGCAAGCCATTAAACAACATATAAGTTTTTACTATTCTTTATTTTTCTTCATTCTTATTTAAATATAGTGTTTATTCTTCTAAAAATTTAGGTTAGAGAAAGTATTGATATTAAGCCATAATAGAGAAAAAAATATATAGAGAGAGAAATGAGATTATCATGCTTAGAAAGTTAGTGAAAGAAAGAGTGCATGAATTTAAAAGGAAGCAAAAAAAGGCGGGATTTGTTACAAGAAACACATTCCATTATTTTGATGTTGGTAAGATGTTTCTAACCAATAAATTTTAATTTCTACTTGGATTTTGATTAGTAATTGAAAAACCTTCAATTCATGAAATCAAGTTCATGGGTTTTTGTGTGATAATAATAATTGGATTATTTAATATTGTTGTTTAGTTATCTAAATAGATGTAAATGATTTGAATTGGGTTAATTGCATGAAGAATTTAAAAACCTTTAAATTTCAATTTTAAGGTTCATGAAGAAAGTCGAGGAAAAGAGTTTTATATTGTTAGAATTTGATTTAACAATCATGAAATGAGTTTTATTTAGGGTGAAACCATGGAATAAATTGAACTAAATTAATAAGATTTTAACACACCCATGGACAACCATTGTAAGGATTTTTTTTTGGGATTTGAAGACTTGATTACATGATGTTGTTTTGATGTATTAATGATGATTGAAATACTTGAATATTATTGTGTTATATTTAAGTTGTGATTGATATTTTATGAAGGTTTGCTTCCAGCTATAGATAAAATGGTGCTTGTTTTGGAATGCCCAATAAGTATGTGATAAAATGAGTGTAAGTGTTTGAAAATGAGTGAGTGTGTGTGTTGTTGGAATTATGATGTTGGCAAAATTAAGGATCAATGAGTCACGGGTTTTAGTTAAACTTTTAAAAGGATGTTGAATAAATTAAAGAACTTATAGGGTTTGTTATGACAACCTAATATTAGTAGAAAAAGGGTTGTTATGGCAGCCCTAAATTGAAGAAATTAAGAGTTGTCATAATAGTGTGAAAGTGTGAAGAAATAGATAAATTTGAACAGACTTATATACACAAATAAGGGTTATTACAATAGCCCACATACATGACAAAAAAATAAATTATTATGATAGACCAAAAGTCTGAGAACATGGGTTGTCACAGAAGCCCGCATGGGAGTAAATATGGGTAGTTTTGACATCCTAAAAATATGCAAAAATTGATTGTTATGACTACCATGAAAGCATGTAAGAGAAGACAGTTGGGATAACACCTGTGCATGATTATGAGCTATCATGGCAACCATGAACATACATATATACATGATGATTAAGAAAATTATAAGTGTGTGACGATTAAGAAAATTATGAGTTTGTGCAAATGTAGGTTGTTAAGAGAAAAAGATTTCAAATATGAAAGTTGAAAAATATGTTATGGTATGAAAGAAATGGTTAAATTAGATTGTGTATTGTGTTTTTGATATTCAAAGTAATATGTTTAAAAAATAAATTGATGAAGTTATGAAAAAATTATAAATTTTGTTGGAAATGGTCAAATTGTTAGTTGAATAAAGTTTGGGGAAATTTGGGAAAGTTGATCTTGATCGTTTGACTTAATTGTGTTAAAAATTATGTTCAAATGCCAAGTATAAAATAGTTAAATTCAATACACACCTTTTGGTTGATAAGATGTTAAGAATTGAAAATTATCGATGAAAAATTGAGTTATTTAAATATTGAGCATCGTTGAAAAAAAAAATCATTTGAACATTGAAAATCATCCATAAGAAATTGAGTCATTTGAACATTGAAAATTGTCAACAAAATAATGGAGTCATTTAGACATGAAATGTGAAAGTAAAGAAAAAAAATGCTAATAAAAATGAATTAAAATGATAAACAAAAATAGTATATCTATGAACTTGTTTACAAAAGTATTTGATTACATGAATTAGTAAATGTGATGAATGGATTAGAAAAGTTTGAATGCTAATTTGAGATATTTTATTGGAATGTAAGATAAGTGTTTAGAATCAAACTTGATTTTTCAGGAGCATGTATAACAAGATTTCGAGGTAAAAGTCATCTCATTGCTTTTTTAATTGTTTAAATTTTTGTAATACTAAAATGCAATAGACATTATATGTATTATGTATTACTATGTATCATGAAAAATATTATTATGTGAATATTTCATACGGGCATAAAAAATATTATTATTGTGTGAATGTTGACAACGAGCAGGGGGAAATATCGTTATATGAATATTTCCTACAGCTTGAGAAATATTGTTATGGGAATGTTGCCTACGACTAGAAAAAAAATATTGTTATGCAAATATGCCTATCAAGTTAGAAATTAATATATATTTAAAATGAAAAAAATATTGTTCAATGATGTAAACCAAAAATGGTTAGGAGATGTATACAATCATATGAATTAAATGTGTTTAAAGAAGCAAATTGTAGTATGAATCAAATGTGTTGTAAATAAGAGTTTCTATGATATGATTGTAATTATATTTTAACCTGAATAAGTAATAATAACCTAAAAACTAAGAAGAAAATTTTAAAAATACTAAAAATCCGAAAATACCATCCTAGATAAGCTAGAATCAGATTTGTCACCCTTGAGAAGTCCCAAACAAAATTGAAAAAATCTGATTTGAAAAATTTGTGTTGCTAATTTAATTACTTTCCTTTCTAAGTGACGAAAAGCATTAAATAGTCCTCCCCTCTTTATGAATAAGCTATGACCAACTTTCTAGAATAAATTGCTGATTCTTTATCCTTTTAGTATTAGAAAAAGACAAGCCTAACAAGGCTGGTATTGGGCCGGACACATCAACCCCTTGTTCCACATGAATTGGGCTCTTCTTGGACCTGAATTAAATGAATTAAAAGCTGTCCTTCATGCTCCTTAAATGTTCCAAGCCCCTTTAGGTCCATTTTGTTCCATATGTTCTGAACAAGCCCATTCAATGCTTCTTTAAGCTTCTTAGCCCTAGCTCTTGTGATTGGCCCAATTGGCACCTCCAATGGGTTGTTGGCATGATTACGCTTGGTGTTATGCTGATCCGCATTATCCTCTCTCTCTTCAAAAGGATTCAACCTCGAATCATCACCTACATCAAACAAAGTAAGATCAGAAACATTAAAGGTAGCACTAACACTATACTCACCTGACAAATCAACTTTATAAGCATTGTCATTGATCCTCTTAAGGATCTGAAATGGCCCATCTCCTTGTGGTTGTAGCTTTGACTTCTTCTGGGCCGGAAATCTCTCCTTGCACATATGCACCCAAACCCAATTGCCAGGTTGAAAGACAACATGTTTGCGCCTCTTATTGGCTTTGGTTGCATACACACGATTCCTCTTTTCAATCTATTCTTGCACACTCTCATAAAGAGTTTTCACCACCTGTGCTTTACGATTACCATCCAAACTAGCCCTTTCATCAATAGGCAAAGGAATCAAATCCATTGGAGTTAAAGTGTTAAATCCATACACAATTTCAAATGGTGAAAATTCAGTAGTTGCATGCACACTACGATTATATGCAAACTCTATAAATGACAAACAATCTTCCCAATTCTTTAAGTTCTTTTAAATGACAGCACGCAAAAGTTGTGTTAAGGTCCTATTAACTACTTCGGTTTGTCCATCTGTTTGGGGGTGACAAGTAGTTGAAAACAATGGTTTAGTACCCATTTTCCCCCATAACACCTTCCAAAAATAGCTAAGAAACATAACATCTCTATTAGAAACAATGCTCTTAGGGACTTTGTGAAGTTGTACTATCTCCGTAAAGAACAAATCAGCAATGTTAGTTGCATCATCAGTTTTATGACATGGAATGAAATGTGCCATCTTTGAAAACCTATCAACAACTACAAAGATGGAATTTGTACCCTATTTTGACCTAGGTTAACCCAAGACGAAGTCCATCAAAATGTCTACCCAAGGTTCTTTCGGTACAGGCAAAGGGGTATACATGCCATGCGGTTGAGTCCTAAACTTTGCTTTCCTACAAGTTATGCATTTATCGCATATGCGTTGCACATCTTCTTGTTTTTTTTTTAATTTTAGGCCAATAAAAATGCTCTTGCAACACGTTCAAAGTCTTAACAAAACCAAAATGCCCTATCAACCTACCTCGATGTGCTTCACGTACAAGCAACTCACGCATAGAACTTAATGGAACACATAAACGACTCTTTTTGAACAAATATCCATCAAGTCTATAAAACTTTTCAAAAGCTGAAGTTTCACAAGCATTGTAAACATTAGTAAAATCACTATCATTCTTGTACAATTCTTTTACGTGTTCAAACCCTATAAATCTAGCATCCAAAGTA
The DNA here is from genome assembly GCA_015708895.1 of Populus ilicifolia. Taxonomy (NCBI): domain Eukaryota; kingdom Viridiplantae; phylum Streptophyta; class Magnoliopsida; order Malpighiales; family Salicaceae; genus Populus; species Populus ilicifolia. The sequence goes on from SRLM01000047.1 coordinate 10,753, forward strand.
GATAAAACAACATACCTGCATGAAAGTGCATCAGCCACGATGTTTTCTTTCCCTTGCTTATACTTGATCACATACAAGAATGTTTCAATAAATTCAACCCATTTGACATGTCTCCTACTCAATTTACCTTGCCTTTTCAAGTGCTTCAATGATTCATGATCAGAATGTATCACAAACTCTTTGAGCCACAGGTAATATTGTCACGTCTCTAAAGTTCTTACCAAGGCATATAGCTCCTTGTCATATGTAGGGTAATTCAAGGCTGCCCCATTAAGTTTTTCGCTGAAATATGCAATCAGCCTCCTATCCTCCATTAACACAACTCCTATACCGATACCTGACGCATCACATTCTACTTCAAAAGCTCTTGTAAAGTCTGGCAAAGCTAAAACAGGTGCCGAACAAAGCTTATCCTTCAACAATTTAAAAGCCCCATCTTGTGCATCATTCCATTTGAATCCAACAGACTTTCTCACAATTTCAGTTAAAGGTGCAGCAATATTACTAAAATCCTTCACAAACCTTCTATAAAAACTAGCAAGTCCATAAAAACTCCTTACCTCACTTACCGATTTTGGTGTATGCCAATCTCGGATGGCTTTAACTTTCTCGTCGTCCATCTTGATATCTTGTGCAGTAACAACATAGCCAAGAAACGTAATTTTTTCCATGCAAAAGGTACACTTCTTAAGATTAACATATAATTGCTCACTACGCAACACACTAAGTACATTACACAAATGATTAAGATGTTCATTTAAGTTCTTGCTATAGATCAAAATGTCATCAAAATACATAACAACAAACTTACCTATAAATGCACGCAAGACATGATTCATTAAACGCATAAACGTCCTAGACGCATTTATAAGTCCAAACAGCATGACTAACCACTCATATAAACCATGCTTAGTCTTAAATGCATTTTTCCACTCATCACCCTCTTTCATCCTAATTTGATGGTACTTACTTTTTAAATCAATCTTAGAGAAAATACATGATCCATGTAACTCATCTAGCATGTCATCAAGCCTAGGAATAGGATGTCGATACTTTACTGTTATGTTATTGACAGCACGACAATCAACACATATCCTCCATGTTCCATCCTTTTTAGGCACAAGTAGCACTGGCACAACACAAAGACTCATACTCTTATGAATGTAACCCTTCATCATTAACTCATCTACTTGCCTTTAAAGCTCTTTTGTCTCCTCGGGGTTGCTTCTGTAGGCTGGACGGTTAGGAATTGAAGCTTCGGGCACAAGATCAATTTGATGTTCAATCCCTCTTAATGGTGGTAATCCATTAGGGATGTCTTCAGGAAATACATCATCAAACTCCTACATCAAAGAAACAGCCACACTAGGAATAGCAGAATCAAGATCGTTAGTGTTAAAATAAGCCTCCTTATACACAAGTAAGATCACTAGCTTATTAGTGAAAAATGCAAATCTGATTTGAGATCCTTTTGCATAAAAATTAGGTTGTTTCTTTAATTTTTCCACACTATTATCATCACACAAGCTTACTTTCTTCACTCCTCGGTTTTTACCTCTACTCTCAACCGGTTTAATTAATGATTTAGGTTAAGCCAAATCTGATAGTTTTCTCTCACCATTGTCCTCACGTGAATTTTCAGTCTTCCCATCCTCACATTCTTTTTTTAATTTCATTTGATCATCATACACTTGTTTTGGAGAAAGAGGTACAAGAGTGATGGTTTTACCATCCTTTAGAATAGTGAACCTATTTCTAAACTCATTATGAATCGCTTTACTATCAAACTACCATGGACGCCTCAAAAGTAAGTAACTAGCATGCACGGGATGACATCACATAAAATCTCATCAGAATACTTCCCAATAGCAAACGCAATCAAAACCTGCTTTGTAACCCTCACTTCACCACATTCATTCAACCATTGCAATCTATAAGGCCTAGGATGCTTAATACAACTCAGATTCAATTTCTTCACTAGTGTATCACTAGTAACATTAGCATAACTACCTCCATCAATTATCATGCTACATACCTTGTTTTGGATGTGACATCGAGTGTGAAATATATTTTCCCGTTGCTCATCTACATCATCTTCTTTGATATGCATGTTCAGCGCACGTCTTATAACCAAAGCCTCCCCCTCAACAGGATATGCAATCTCCTCATCGCTACAATTCACCAAAGGTGGCATCTCTTCACTTTCAGATTTGTCACTTTCAGATTCAATATCCTCATTGTCTCTTATAAGCATAACTCTTCAGTTTGGACACTAAGACGCAATGTGCCCCTTCCCTAAACATTTAAAGCATTTAATATCTCTATCACGAGTAGGTTGAGATTCAGATTTACCTTTCCCATCCATATAAGTATCCTTTTTTTGCCTTAGGTGGTTCAGCCTTTGCATAAGGCTTTGGTTGGACAACCCCCTTTCTTTTCAAATTCAGCCTTCATGTTGAGGAAGATAAAGCCAATTGGTCTAAAAACGTGTAATGCCCCTTCTCTTTATTTGCCTCTTTACCTTCGTTGTCATATGGACCATGTCTTCCAATTCCATACAATGTTGTAATTCTACAACATTTGCAATGTCCCTATTCAGTCCATTTAAAAACCTAGCCATAGTAGCTTCCCGATCCTCAATAACGTTGGCCCGAATCATGGCAATCTCCATTTCCTTGAAATACTCATCCACAGACCTAGAACCCTGATTCAAACCCTGCAATTTCATATACAAATCTCTATAATAGTGGTTAGGCACAAATCGCCTTCTCTTCAACACTTT
>SRLM01000047.1:13612-67680 GCA_015708895.1 Populus ilicifolia
GCCTTAGGTGGTTCAGCCTTTGCATAAGGCTTTGGTTGGACAACCCCCTTTCTTTTCAAATTCAGCCTTCATGTTGAGGAAGATAAAGCCAATTGGTCTAAAAACGTGTAATGCCCCTTCTCTTTATTTGCCTCTTTACCTTCGTTGTCATATGGACCATGTCTTCCAATTCCATACAATGTTGTAATTCTACAACATTTGCAATGTCCCTATTCAGTCCATTTAAAAACCTAGCCATAGTAGCTTCCCGATCCTCAATAACGTTGGCCCGAATCATGGCAATCTCCATTTCCTTGAAATACTCATCCACAGACCTAGAACCCTGATTCAAACCCTGCAATTTCATATACAAATCTCTATAATAGTGGTTAGGCACAAATCGCCTTCTCATCAACACTTTCATCTCCTCCCACGACGTTACCGGCCTCTCTCCATTCCGTCTTCTACTAGTAACATTCTGATATCACCAAATTAGTGCATAATCCATGAATTCGATGACGACCAATTTCACTTTCTTCGCTTCCGAATAGTTATGGCAATCAAAAATCCAATCCACCTTTTTTCTCCCACTCCAAATATGCCTCGAGATCATTTTTACCTTGAAAAGAAGGTATTTTCAATTTGATAGCATCCAAATCACCATCTAAATCAGCATGTCCCCCAACACTACGGAAATTTTCCCTTTGGCCAAATTGGCCCCTAGTTCTATTCCTATAATCCCTTTGGTTTCTAGGCTGCTGAAAACCTTCCTGGTAGTCAATAGCCTCATCATCAAAACCACCATCACCAATATCACAAACGGCCTCCTCAAAATCCTCACAATCAGCCCACCGTGGCCTGTTGGCCTTACTGTTATTGTTTGCTTTCGGTTCTACCCCAAGCTTCACATTTTGGGTGCTTGTACCAGCCTCGTTACCATGTTTCTCCATCCTATCAAATCTGTCACACACATTTCCCATCACAAAATTCATCCTCTCCATCATTTGTGTCATGGCTTGCATTTGAAATGTAAGTTCTCCCTCGGGATGAGGCGGTGTGTTGTTTTGATCTGACATGATAGTACTTGCAAAAAGTGGTTAGTGGTAAAAGAAATTTACCCTCGCGTCACTCGTGTTTCGCTCAAACACTCTTAATATCCTCACACACTCACACCTCTCGTCTCATCTTCTTGCGGTTCTTGCGAAATTGAAACCAATACCAAATAGAACCAACTTCGCAGCACAATCTAAATATATATATATGATTCAAGAGGCAATAAAAGAACTAGAAAACAAGCAAAACAAAACTGTGATGATAATCTCGTGAGTAGCAAGCGAGTCTACGAAATATGAACGAAACTAAAGACTCGAATAAAAAAACACAAATAAAAAAATAAACAACACCTAAATATGATGGATATTATGGAAATAAACTGAAAGAAACGAAATCAATAGAAAGCAAATGAATTTTAAACGTTGATGCAAGACAAACTCGTTTAGGACAAGTTAAGTCGGAATCTGGAACCTGAAGTAAATGATGTCCAATTGAGTTAAAATTTCAGATATAGTGTGATATCAACCCAAATAGACAGAACCTAAGTTTTGAGCAATTATGACAAAGTTTGATATACTGACATAAAAACGTTATGCATCAGACTTGGTTAGACTCGAATTTGAAACCCAAAACAAATGATATCCAATTGACCTCGAATTTGATATGTAATGCGATTAGGACCCCAATAATTAGAATATCAAATTTGAGCTAATTCCAAGTTGATTTGATCCAATTGTCTCTTGTTTAGTTTTCTTTACAACAAAATCAAATAAACATCTTTCCGAACAATTTTTCTTTTCTTTTCTCTTTTCTTTTTTTTTGTTTTTTTTATGCTACTAATATATTTTGAACAATAACAGAATGAAATAACAATTTTTTTTCTTTTTATATACCGCAAATTCAAGGAGAAGAAGATATTGGATACTAAGGAATTTTTGCGGAATTAACAAGGAACGAAAATTTCAGAAAGATATAACCTGATTAATGGAGCCAAGCTCTGATACCAAATGATACGAACCTTATGATCACATGGTCACGCAACCCACACGCAAAGACGCCAATTCCCGGAAAGCCATGTAAATCAGGTTTGATAGAAGTGTGACACAAAGATAACTTGTACCTAGGCACCAGCACTATAGAAAATAGAAAACCCCCACCCAAGGAATATTGATTCGCGAACGAGAAGTATAAGGATGACGCCACGAAGACATTTGTTGTTCGATAAGTCGTTTTCAGTTCGTTAGAGAACCAAGGAAGAGAGATTATCCCACCAACACACAATAAGTGCAGCAAAGAAGTTTTATTGATCTGAATAGTCTTTTTACATGTGTGGTTATGCCTGTATTTATAGTGACTAGACTTAAAGAAACCATAATGGACCTCCCTTAGGTGGACTTATATAAAACCCACTTACAATTGACCCAAATAAGTAATAATAACCTAAAAACTAATAAGAAAATTTTAAAAATACTAAAAATCCGAAAATACCATCCTAGATAAGCTAGAATCAGATTTGTCACCCTTGAGAAGTCCCAAACAAAATTGGAAAAATCTGATTTGAAATTTGTGTTGCTAATTTAATTACTTTCCTTCCTAAGTGACGAAAAGCATTAAATATTCCTCCCCTCTTTATGAATAAGCTATGGCCAACTTCCTAGAATAAATTGCTGATTCTTTATCCTTTTAGTATTAGAAAAAGACAAGCCTAACAAAGCTGGTATTGGGCCGGACACATCAACCCCTTGTTCCACATGAATTGGGCTTTTCTTGGACCTGAATTAAATGTATTAAAGGCTGTCCTTCATGCTCCTTAAATGTTCCAAGCCCCTCTAGGTCCATTTTGTTCCATATGTTCTGAACAAGCCTATTCAATGCTTCTTTAAACTTCTTAGCCCTAGCTCTTGTGATTGGCCCAATTGGCACCTTCAATGGGTTGTTAGCATGATTACGTTTGATGTTAGGCTGATCCACATCATCAAGTCAACTAGATCATATAAAATCAATTTTTATACAAATTAATTTTAAATCTAGCCTAGACAAGGAGTTGGGTTAAGAGATTTCAAGATTGATATGTTAGATTCAGTTTAATAACAACACAAAATTATTGTTTTTTAAATCATTTTTCAATTGAATGGTTTTTGGATTTTTTTCTTGTCAATATAATCACTCAATATTTAATTGATTTTGAATTGATCTTTATAATTTATTTAAGTTTGTTTTCTATAAAGTTATTATAATCTTTAAAAAAACTTGGTATTTAATTAATGTTTAATTTTGCAAGTGTTTATATTTGTTATCATATCATTATGCAAAATGTAATTATAAAAAAATAAAGTTGTTAAATCTAATAGAGTTTATTATTTGGGTCATGGGTTTGGTAGGTTAAATCGTGAAGTTCAGATCTATATAATATGTTGTTGTTTTAATATTAAAAAAAAGGTGCAATCTTAAATTTTTTTTTAAAGCAAAACTATATTTTTATCAATAATTCGAGTTATTTTTGGATCTATCAACTTAGTGACAGTCATGTCACGTCAAAATAATTCTCATGATATTAATTTAAATCAATCTTAGCAATGAGCTATTTAAATCAATCTTAGCAATGAGCTATGTGGAGAGAATTTAAAATTGACCATTTAGATCAGATTTAATAACAATACTAAGATAATATATAGAATTATAATAATATTTTTTTTGAAGTTTTTTTATTTAAAATATATCAAAATAATATATATATATATATATATTAAAATTTATTTTTAACATAAACACACCAAAACAATCTAAAATCATATATAAAAAAAATTAATTAAAGAAATTTTTTTTTTCAAATGTACAATATTATCAGCCTAAATAGTTCTATAAAACCTAAAAACAAATTTAGTTTATAAAAATTATTAATCCAACCCGCAACAGTGTATTGCAAGAAAGAAAACTATTACTATACTATTTGCATAAGATACTAAAGCTGGCCAAATAAGTATACTTCTTCAATTCATTTACTTCGGTCTGCTTATAGAACAGTAGTTGTCGTTACATAGCGGGGAGTATTCAGTCACGTGGTTAAAATTATATTTTTTAAAAATTTAAAATTTAATTTTAAAAAATAAAATTATTTTTTTATATTTTTAAATTATTTTAATGGGTTAATGTTGAAAATAATTTTAAAAATAAAAAAATATTATTTTAATATATTTTTAAATAAAAAATATTTTAAATTATATTTATAAATATCATATAAATATATCTGATTAGCAAGTGCATAGTTGGACGCAATAAAAAAATCATTAACAATATATTTATTTTTGTATTCATAAAATATTTTTAATTTTTTTTTAAATTATTTTTCTTATAATTTAAAATATTAATATTTAAAATAAATTTTAAAAATAAAAATATTATTTTAATATATTTTCGTATAAAAAAAATATCTATACATAACTCAGTGCAGTGAGGCTGAGAAATCACTGCTTTTATGTTGCGCCTCCCCTGCCATAAATCTAAGACTTTCCAAAATACAAGAAAGCAACAAACTGTACAGCACTCAACGCAGCTATTAGATAGTAAAAGTAATCAAGATGTGCCCGATTCAGGTTATTGGCAAACCAGCTATAATGACCTTCCCCACCGGTTGCTTTATCAATGATGGAGATAACAAAGCTGCTTAGAAAGTTTCCTACGCCGATGACACCGAGGAAAAGAGCAAGACCCACGCTCCTTAATCCACTTGGGACCTGATCATAGAAAAATTCTTGCATTCCAATCATGGTGAACACGTCAGCAGCACCGAGCAAGACATTTTGAAGAATTAACCACCAAGCACTTATAGGAATCGTCACCTCTGGCGTATCCACTAGTCCATATTGCTGAGCTTTCTGGAGCCTCTTCATTTCAACTACAGCAGCTACTATTCACAAAAGCTTATCAATATTCAGCTTTCTTATTGAAATTTTAAAAAATTTCTAAAATGATTCCTCATTTCAATAATACAAAAAATATATTTTACTAGATTTTAAATTTTTCATGCTTATTTTATATGAAAAATAATAATTATATTTTTATCATTTTTTAAAAAATACAAAAAAAATAAGTTAATGGATATCACAAAATATTTGCAATTATCCATTAGGATTTAACTAGAATTTCAAATAAAAATCTTTTTTTATTTATTAGATTTTAGGATAGTAAAGTTTTAACTTGATAAAATAAAAATTTTCTTACTAAGGTAGAATTTTCTTAAACATTAGACAAACTTGTCTAGGCTTTAAAATGGTTATATTTTAACTTAATGAGATAAGATTTTTTTTATTGAGAAGAAATTTTTTTGAATATTTGATAGACTAATGTATATAAACATGACTTAGAATAAACTACAAAACAACTTACCATGGGTAGGATATATTAGGGACAATACATATTTCCTTTACACAACTAATATTCTTACTTAAAACTCTCGTAAACTATTAGATTTTCTCGTGATTATAATACTAAGTTACACATACACAGACACAAACACAAAGACATACTAAAATTTCAGTAAAGTCTCATTTATATTTTTTTTTATACTAGGTTATCAATTCAATATTTTTCAATTTGTAAATATCAATTACAATTTTTATCTCATCATTTAAACTTTTAAAACTCAACTATAATATAAAATATCTCATTTTCATTTTTATATAGAACAATTAATTAAAGCTAATTAATTCATAGCATACATCGATTTCTCTCAAAGGTAAAGGTAATTGTGCTCAAAATATATATATATATATATACAACCAACCATAATCCAACTTAATAATAATAATATCGTAAATTACATCACACATAAATAATTAAGATAAATATTACAATTCTTAAATACAATAGTACAACAGTGTATTACAATAAAATAATAATTCTTCTATTTACTATAATTTCTTAACAAAATTATCTATCCATGAATTTATTTTCTAGCTTGAGAGTATAATGTATCTAAAAACTTGATCTCACTAATCATAACTAAAATTGCACATTTCAATAACTTAAGAGGTCCCTTGTTGCTTATTAGATATTGCAGCCTCCTCTATAATAATACAATTTACTACATCATTATTTATTCATTTGAGCCAATACATTTCTGATACCAATTACACATTTCTTGATTAAACCCATCATCCTTTATTAAGTTTGATTAAACTTTTAATTCAATGAGGATAAAATTTTCATTTTAGTTATTTTCACAAAAATTATTATTTAGTTAACCTATCAACATTAATTATTTGCAATTTGACAAGATTTCTCAATAATTTATCAAAAATCAATTTCTAGCCAATTTTTCTTCTTCTTTTTTTTTTTATGAAAACCACCTGAAGAAGAAAGTTAGGAATTTTCTTTTCTCTTGAAAATTCTTACTCATTTCATATAAAAACACTTATAAACCTATAATTTTTCCACATTTTGTAAACAATTGCATTAAAACCTTAAATCTTCCAATTTCTTTTCTATTTAGCTAATAATTTTAATAAAAAGGGGGAAAGAAATTTTGTTTTTTATTCAAACTTAAACACTTACTTAATTCTAATTCATGCTTTTTAACATGGTTAACTCATAATTTCAATTATTCCTATAATTTATTTTATAAAACCCACATTTTCATAAATTTATGTAATCTTTCACCAAACATAAAATTAAAGAAATTAATTACTTGAAGTATGTTATTTACCTCACTTTAATAATGATTCAAGGAAAGAATGCAAGAAAAAAAAATCAAATCTTATTCTTTTTTTTTTTTCAAACTCTTGTTTGAATTTCTTCTTCTAAAGCACCCACCACATTAAAATCACTCTTCTTGATGTTTAACTAAGTTAACCACTCTAGTTACACATATTTATTGGTGACATCAATAAGAATTTAGGTAGAAAAGAATCACACAAATCCTCCCTCTTTCTCTATTTTAAACCATCAGTTAAAAAAGGAGAAATGAAGCATTTATAGACTAATTTTTTTATATTTACACAATGGCCCTCATTACTTTTTATTTCTATTTTTTTCCAACAATTCTTTTTTTTACTTAATTTACACTATAACACTTTCTTTTTTATTATATTGTATCCCTTTACAATATTAGAAATTATTTTATTAACTCCATTTAGTATTTTATTTATTTTATTTGAATTATAATTTATCAGGTTTTTACATATACCATCAAGGCAAGGGACCTCTAATATAAATCAATCTAAGATAAAAATATCAATTCATCTTAAATCTCCATTTAATGTAACAAATGTTAGTAAAACCATTATTTTTCCTTGTCAAACCATGGGACACCAAATGCTTCTCTTAATTCTTAATACATAATGCATTCCTCATTCATGGGTTTTCTATAAGCACCACAAGCCCAAGTTGCTCCAACTTTTATTCTTATTGGTAAAGAAAATTTGAGTGTCAAGATCGTAGAAGATTCTGAAAAGTTGTATGTAATAGAAAAATAATTTTTAGCAATAGAAGAAATAAACCTTTATAACTTATTAAAAACAGTTGAAATGTGGCTTGTTCCTGACATCGAAATATCTAAAAAGTATAAGGCGTTTAATTTTAACAAATGCACTAGCACATAATAATCTATGACATGTTTAAGTAATGTAATGCTAAATTAGTATATAAGTATGAATAACATCAAGATCTGAAGGTGGATGGATTTGGTAAATACTTTTATAAAATAATATAAGTTCAATATGAATATGATTTTAAATCGATCAAATTTGAAAAAAAATAAACAAAAAAAATCCAAAACATCTATTATGGAGTATGCTTAAATGTATCATGAAGTGGATGGCATGTATATCCTATTTTAATAAGAAAATCATCATGCCTTTTTTTAAGTATATTCAAAGCTCCATATTGTGAATATTTGGTTAGTAGTTTAGAGCAATGTTTTATGGATATTGTTGTTGTAGGTAAAAGAATTGAGCAAGTAGGGAAGACGAGAAGAATCTTAAACAATATTAAAGCTAACCAAAAGGAAGGATAGATTGTAGGAAAGCGAAATGACAAAAAAGTACACTAGGTGGAAACTAATCAATTTTTACACATACATTATTGGAAAAATCATTAGATGTCCAATCAGTAAGTCAATACCAGTAGTGAAAATTTTCAACCATTCACTTTGACACCATCCACACCACGTTCATTGTCAATCTAATTTTCACAATTTCTTATTTACAAATAAAATAATTTTCTATAAAATCAATCATTTTTTAACTAATCAACATCAAACACTTAAGTTAGCTTGAGCAACTAGCCTTATAAAATATATATATATAACAAATTAGGAAAAATTTCCAATTCTTTTACTATTATTGGGAGCAATGTTTAAAATGCTCATGAGCATTGAAAAAATTGCTCCAAAACCACAAAAGACCTCTTCATCCACCCTACCTTTATTGGCACAAACCTGACCTTAAATGTGAATGCCATTCTAGTTATTGGACATAATATTGATAATTATAATGCATTCAAATACAAGATCATCCATCTCATTAGGAGGGGTTGGATAACAGTTGATAGGAGTTGGAATGCGCTAAATATGAACACAAACCCTTTACCAAACCACATTGCTATAAGGGAATGAGGTGTACGTATGATTTTGTATGACGCCGAGTATGATATGAAAAAAGCCATCTTGAAGATGACAGTAAGAATTTTATATGACATGTTATCCTAAGAAAATTACAGGAGGGCACCTTCCAAAACATAGGCTATTGAGAATCTTAATGAATATTATAAGTTTCATCATGAGTCACGACACGATATCGATAATTGTAATGAATTCTATTATGAAGATATGACTATTATTATCATATATATGTTATGATTTAAGAATAATATGCTTAAGAATAAGGTGGGGATGTTATCCTTCCAATGAGTAAATATTAAAAAAATAAAGGTATGTAAGTACCAACCAATATAGAATGGTCTTTAAAGAATGATTTTATTTAGCCTAAATTATATGATCACTAGTAACTATCAATATTTTCTTTATAGTTATGAATACACATTTGATAATAAGAAGTCAGACCCCATCTATCATATAGATTATATAGACTAAAGTTAGGGGTTTGACAAGAATAGAAGATCTTTTACTCTAAAAAAGTTAAAAAGGAAAAAATATATATAAAAAAATAAAATAAAGGTAATGAAAGTGTTTGTCCAAGATGACAAAGTTTATAAGCAAAAAAAAAATATAAGGAAACCACTAAGTTTCTCAAATTGATGAAACATAATGGCTACAACATGGTTGAGTGACTAAAAAATACCTATAATGGATATTCATACCCTCTCTTATCTTGAGTTTGAATTCATATCAATAGGCTCTCTAAAAGGTTTTTAATAAAGTATATGTTCCTCAAGATACCATATATGGTTTCATGAAATATTTAATGGGAAGAATTCAAGCCACCAACTACCTATATTATAAAGATAAATCAAGTTTAAAATGCATTTGATACAATAAGTTATTGCAAGCCACAATCAAGTATAAAGATTATGTCATATCTAAAGTATTGATAAATAATGGTCCAACTCTAATACGCTTCCAAAAGACATCTTCGATCATTTAATAGTTGATGTATCCTATATGCATCTAAGTAACATTATGGTGAGGTCTTATAATGGTTCATCAAGGAAAATGATTGGTGACATCGATGTGGACTTGGTCATTGAGTCATAATAATTTTATGTCACTCTACAAGTAATTTATATTCAACCTTTCTATAAATATGTTGTTAGGATAACCCTAGATATATATCGTGTGAGTGGTGGAATCATCTTTACATCAAAGGCTTAAATATATAGTCAATAGAAAGTTGATAGTTGTAAAAATGAAAGAGATGTTGTCTTTGATGAAAAATATGTTAGTACTTTACATATAAGTTAAGAGAAAAAAAAGATGAACATATTCATGCTTTCAAGGTTGTGAATGTAGATTTAATGCTTGAGAGCATATTATTTATAGAATGCTTGAGATTTTAGATGCTGCAAAAATAACTTATTAAATACCTGATAAAGTATAAGTTACTATTAAAACTAAGATATTTTATGAAACTTTAACTATATTATTGTATGTATGTTTATTATTTGTAGTTAGTTAAAATATCTTTGCATTGGTATAAACATAAGGTTGCTAGAGTGAATCAACTACATAACATGATATTTTAGTTTTAAGCCAAGTAGAAAGAATTACTTAAGGGTGAAGGAAAGAAAATACAAGAAAATGATGGTCCAAATTGAAGGGCATGATCTTATTAAAAAAAAAAATCAAAGTTTGTTTTTTTATAAAGGAATAAGAGGTAAGCATGATTTTTTCTATATATGTAATTAAATGATATTGCTTAATAACTTCCTTTTATCAAGCAATCTTATAGAATAATTTTAATATACAATAAATATATATTAAAAGTTATTATAAAGTATAAAACATCAAATTTGATCTCAAAGCTTAGCATAAGATGTGCTAGGCAAGGATCTAATCAAAATTCATTTTAACTTACCTAATTCAAAGTGAGTGTAGGACAGAAAAAGAAAAGAAAAGAAGTGAAAAAACCTTTAAAATATTATCTAATAATATTTTTTATAAAATAATTTTGTTTATTAATTTTCTCTTTTTGATTTCAAAAATTCACTATAAAGTCTTCCCATCTATATGATTATTGATTCCATTCAAATTGTATTTTTTTCCCCCTAAAAAAGTGATATTATTTTGTAAGAATTCTAGCAAAAGGCTCAATTAAGAAATCAAAATTGTTGCAAAAATAAGTTAACTAGGGAGTAAATTAAAAATTAGTTCTATCATTTAAAAAAATAAAATTAAATAGTCTTTTTAATTTCAAAAACTAATTAATTAGTCTCTATGTTCCTAAATCTATTTATAACTTAATCATTTGTGTTCAACCTCCCCCCCCCATATATATATATATATATATGCAATATTTTTATAAACATTGATTAAAGGACTAATTAATTACTTACTAAATTAAAAGAATAATTTAATTTAATCTAAAACAATAATGGGATTAAATTATGGTTTACTCATAGTTTAGGGGTATTGTTTAGATTTGTGAAAAACTTTGACCCCACCAGTCATAAAGTAATTGTTAAATATCTTATCTTGACATTAATGTTAAATTCATTGTTTTCCTATTTAATAGCATCTTGAAAAAAAAAAGTCAAATTCCAAACTATACTATGAAATTCAGTTTTATAAATCAGACAAATTGTTTCAACAACTTTCAACTTTCACTTATGGGATTTTAGTTGCTCTTTAAACAGAGGATGATTTGGCTTTCACTTATATTTTTGAGTTGATGTTGAAGCTTTGTAAAAAATAATTATTGCGCTTACGTTTAGATTTTTCAAAAAGAAGATGAGTACAAAGATGTTGATGATTACAGGATGTTTAGCAAAGTGTTGAGACATTGATCATCTCTTCTTTCCATATTTCATTCACCTTATTGCCCTTTCCATATCCCTTTCTCTCATCTTTCAAGTCTACAAGAAGAAGTCCTCCAACATCAAGTTTCCTCCTAGAAGAATAAGGTGGTCAATCATTAGGAAAGCATGGGGATTTGTGATGGTAGGAAAATGAGGAACTCCTAAAAAGTTTTTTAATGATAGAATGAAAAAGTACTCTACATAGGTTTTTCAAACTTTTCTTTTTGGGGATAATATGACTGTGTTCTGTGATGCTTTGGGTTCTCAAGCAAAAACATGTATGTCACTAGTTGGTGGCCACACATAATAAAGAAAATCAACTACTTTCCTAAGCATGTTGATAACTTTTCCATAGATGTAACTGTTGCGTTGCGTAAATTTCTGCCTGAATTTCTCAAGCTAGAAGCTTTGTAGCATTACATTCTTATAATGGATTGCATGGCTAGGGAGCAATTGGAGGCAGACTAATGCCCACACAAACAAGTTAGAGTTTTTTCATTATCTAAAAAGTACATATTTGCACTAGTTTCTAGGTTGTTTATGAGAATTAGAAATCCCGACCATGTAACTAGACTTGTAAATTAGTTCGCTCTGGTTATAGATGGCCTAGTTTCAATTCTTATAAATTTTCCCGGTACAACTTACAATATGGCAATCAAAGGAGGCAAAATGATTTGTGACTAGCTATTAGCAATTATGCATTAGAGGGAAAGAGAGCTGATATCTGACAACAAAGATGACGTGAAAGCTGCTGATTTATTAAACTCGCATGCTAATTAGATCAAATAACAATGGGAAAACTATGAATAACAAGGAGATTGCTAATAAGATTATTGGCTTACTTGTCGCCAACCATGATACAACCAATAGTTCAATCAAAATAGTCATGTATTATCTTGTTGTATCTATCAAAAGGTCTCGAAGGGTATGGTATTTTTCTCCATCTTATTGTTGTTGTTGAATATTTTTACTATCATTTATAACAATACTTTATGTAAGATGTCTAATGCCTTGTTTTTTGAATTAATTCCTAGATACAAGTCTCTTTATTTTATGATATTTGTTCTTTGGATATAAGTTTTTTTTATCATACGAAGGAGAATCAGTATAACTATTTTAAAATATAATTGAATGCAACTCATTGGTGTTTGTTTCACATAACAAACAAAACTTGCAATGTCTAAAGCTCTTAGAGACTTATTGAATTGGAATGATGTCCAAAAGATGAAGTATTCTTGGTGTGTGGTTTGCAAGGTGTTGAGGTTTTCTTTGCTTGCTCAAGGAGCTTTCAAAGAGGCTATAGCATATGTATTTTATGCTGGTTTTATCATTCCAAAGGGATAGAAGGTGAGTATTAGTTAATGTCAAGTGCTTAAAGACTAGTTCCTAGTATTTTGCTTATTGTAATTAGAGATGATGATCCCTCTTGTTTATTGAAAATTGGAATGATTAAAATTCTTGATGTTGCTCATCAGAAGAAGAACATAACCTCCTACCGAGCTAGAGCTTGTGGCTCAGTAGTGAAAAAAAAAGTAGTACAATGCCCATCCAAATTGTATAATAGCTTTAATGTGATTAATGAAGTTTAATATTTTTATATCTCTCAACTTGCAAGTTTATTAGAGTGTGCATTCTACACATAAAAATCTCAAATATTTTCTAGATCCAAAGAGATTTGATCCTTTAAGATTCGAAGAAACTGGTCTTGCACCTTACACTTTCATTCCTCGAATTTATGTAGGGAAATAGAATGCTCAATTGGAGATTCTTGTATTCATGTATAATGTGGTAACAAAATTTAAATAGGAGAAAATTATTTTGAAAAAAAAGGTTTTGAATATTTCATTTCCCATGCTGGTAAATGGCCTTCCAATTCTCCTCCAACCTCATCCCATAAGCCTTGAGTAGATAAATCATTGGTGCTTAGGTAAAACTAGTCATGGTTCCCACTATAATAAAGAATGGATAGATAGGCATAATAACATTGTAATTGGTTTTCTTGGTGATGAAGTTGTTGTGTGTGCGATTAACCTGTTGGGTTAGAATTTTTATGATGATGAAAAGTGTGAAAAAAGATAGGAATTATTGTTTTTTATTAATAAAAATAATGAATATAAGTAACTATTGAGTATTTTGATCATTATAAACCATAACTAATATGCGATTATGGATAATGGAATTAATTAAAATTTTATAACTTTAATAAATTAGTTATTAAACTTAACATGCATGCAAAATAAAAATTATTTTAATTAATTTTTTAATATTTTTATTTTTTATGCAAATATGATTTTTATTTGAGAGATTTGCCATATATAATAAAAATATTTAAATGTATTTTTTAAAAGGAAATTTTTATTAATTTTGTAAAAGAAAACTGATTTATTTAATATATGAAAAACACCTCTTGTGGATGTCGTATGAGAAGCTAAAAAAAGATTAGAAATTCAAAATTAATTGTAAAATAATGTTTCAAAACATTAAAAATTTATTAAAATTAAATTAAGACAAAAACTTTTTTAGTTATTTTTCTTCCTGTGAAGAAACGAAGTAGAAGTGCATGGTGAAGAGTCTTGGGGTACGGGAAAGGAGAGGAGTTGGTTCAAGTACCAAAATGGTGGCTTCTTGAAGTTGCAGAGATGGTGGCTACAAAAAGTTTTTGTTTGGTTAAAGTTTTAACAATGGCTTCCGTCTCCCTTTCTTGGCTGTATGAGTTAGGGTTTTGTGAGATTTTCATAGGATAAATAAAAAGATTCCAAGGCTTATGAGCTGAGAACATCTCAACTCTTGATGCAAAGAAATAAATCTTAGTTATTTATTGAAGAACAAAAGCTTATCTTACTTTTCAATTGACAAAAAAAAAAACACAAGGTTATTTTTGCAGACAAAACGATGTTAAATAGTGTTTTTAAGAGAGACTCTACATATATTTTTAATGCAGTAAGAGCTTGAATTTTAGAATGAAGTACAAATATCAGGATATAAGCTAATATAATATTTATGTGAGATGGTAAACAGGTGAGAGTTAGGGCTAAAAGGTAGCGCTTTGATATCTTTTTTCTTCTATACATGAAGAAGAAGATAATGAATAATGAAATTATGGTCTTTCTCGATTTGATCCTTGAACTTTTAGCAGTTTACAATAGAGCCCTCAATCAGTTTTAATCTTTTAGATTCCTTAGAATTTCATCCTTATCCTTCTTTAATTGAATTCTTGAATTTCAGTGCTTGCTATGAAGTGATTCTTGATTTTAAATTTTTTTAATACCATCCTCAATTAAACTTTGTATTTTAATTTTTATTTTAATTAAGCTTTTGATAGCACCAATTTATTCTTTTAAAGTTTCAATTGTATCCCTAATCTTCCAATCTTTGAGAATTAATACAAATCAGGCCTCTAAAATTGATTTTTTTTTTAATTGAGTCCTTGATTGAATCCACAAAACCTATTAGAAGTTTAATTAAGTCCTTGAACTTAATTAATTCTTTTAATTTTTTTCATTTGACCTTCATATGTTTTTCTTTAATTAAGTCTTTAAATAAATCAATTAAACATGATAGAAGTTTAATTAAATCCTTAGACTTAATTAATTCTTTCAATTTTGGTCAAGTTTGAATTTCAACCTCAATTTCATTCCTTTCTTCATCTCATCATGTTAAAACATCTCAATTTGGTTATTCTTTTGGTATTTTGGTCTTTTGCAACTTGAAGGTTTATCTTTTTGTGTTCTAAAAATATTTTTAGATTTTATATCTTATATATTTTTGGATTTTTTTCAATAAAAAATAAAAATATAAATTGTTTATAAAAACAAATTTAAGAGGCCCAAAATTTGATTATGAAAAAAGTATGTCCTGATAATATTATAGCTGTTATTTTTAATCTTTATGTAATTTCTTCTATATATTATGTAAATTTAATATAAATACAAGTATTGTAATGGTACTTGTCAAATATTTATTTTAGAAACATGGTCCCTCACACCTTAAGGAAGATGAAAAGATCTCAATTCACAATAGTAATAAATAAATAAACACATAAGAATAAAAAACAAAATATAGTGGATCAGGTTTGTAGTCTGGCGATCTTGGTAAGGAATTTCTTGCTTCTATTCTCTAGGTTTAAATGTTTGTATGTATTTTTATAATCCTTGTAGTGGCTTACATATCTATTGAGCTTACAAAGTATTTAGTAGGTTTTGGGATTAATCATGCTATTCGTACATTATTTATTTTGGACATTATTTATTTTGGACATCCTGGTTTATATAAAAAAAAAAAAAGATATGGTCGAACTTCTATAATTAGATAAATATTTTGCATAACTAAATCATAATAATCCCAATTATCGCGATTGATTTTTGCCCTCCATATCCTTCTGAGTTGGGGGCTTTTTTATAGGTTTTTAACCCCCCCCCCCCATCCCCCCCACACACACACACAAGAACACAACTGGATTTATTTATCTACAGGTCCATGGCTTGCTATGAGTTTTCAAAGAACATGTTCTTGCACAACACTTTAATGGATCATTAATTCAACTGCGCAGATGTGGACAATGGACGCAAGGTGTTTGGCAAAATGCATGTTTGAGATTTGATTCGTGGACCACTTTAGTTGTAGGATTTGTTGTTTGTGGATACTCGTTGCTCGATGGGGCCTTTGATCTATTATTTATACAATTATGGATTTTTCAAGATAAGCTTTGAAATTCGACAATGTGTTCATTATGGGTCTATTAAAGCTCTATTATTGCCTTTGAAGATTTGCAGGTCTATAGAGATTTTGGAAAGATTTCAAGACATGCTGTGTGACTCATCTTCAAATTTATTGACTGAATTTATTTTCTTTAGCTGTTAATGACTCAGGGGAGAGAATGAAGGGAAGGTGGTCGATGGTGTCGTCGCTAGTTAGAGAGAGAAGAGAGGGACTGATGATCAATAGTTAATGGAGGATATTGGTGGAGAGGGAGAGGTGTAGATTAGTGATTTATTTTTATTTTTTATCAACAATTATATGAGAATTTTGGATATTAAATCAATTATAATAATAAGCTTGTGATATTTCTTAATTCTTTTAACTGAGTTGACTCGTTTGGCAGTGTGGTCATGTAAAAGTATAAAAAAGCAACTAACACAAAATGGACATTGACATTTGAAATGACTTTCTAGTGATGTTTTTATAGAAGGAAAGGCTAATTGCAAATTATAGTTTTATAAACAAAATTTAATTCACATATAAAATTCAAAACATAAAACTTATTTAGTAGATAATAATATAAATTACATTCTTAAATTTTATTTAATAAATTAATTTATTAGATTAAAATGTTTTTTTTACATATTAATAGAATTTTAATAGTTAAATGATGACATGTTCAAATCTCCTAAACAATTATAAAATTATTTATCAATATTTATTATGTTAACTATTAGTGCTGCCTTTTTACTAATTTGTGGGGTTTTTTTGCCTTTCTTTCTTCTTTTTTTTTTTATGAATATCTTTATTTAATGGAAATATGATATATTTTAATGAATAAATTATAATAATCTCCTGAGATATCATTATCGGACAAGGTTTTTTTTTTTATTGTTTGTTTGCACTTGCCTTGCTACGCACACATGGAACTAGCCTTTTGCTGGCTTTTTTTTTTAATTCCAATTTTTTTTAACAAATTCACATACCTCCTAGATTAGATTTGATATGGTTATTAAATGCTATTATAAATTTTCATTTAAATCTTAATAATTTTCTAAAAATATTATGTATTTGATCCGAAAACAATAATACTATAATAACTTATTTATGAAATTGAAACCCATTGTTTATTATTACAATATTTAAATAGATTTTTGAAACATGATTAAATTATATTTATAATATTTTTAGCTTCAATCACACAAAATATAAATATACTATTTTGATAAAAAAAAATTAACTTGTTTCAATAATCATAAATAACTATATTTTCTAGTTTAATAATAATATTAAAAAATTCATGAATTCTAGTCGGGTCTCTCACATAATAGCACAAGCATAGGATAATATCTTCAAATTCTTAAATAATCATTATAATTTTATGATACCTCATGAGATTATTGTAATCTGCTCTAATTTAATAATAAATTAATAATGATTAAATTAAATCTTAATCTATTGATAAATTAACTTACTATTCACATTTGATCCGCACATGCACTGTATAATCCTAACCTTTAATACTACCCACTATATAATTGTTTTATATAAATTCATATTAGTAGTGATGGCGTTCCTTGTACAGCTACTTATTTTTGTTTTTGGTAGAATAATCAACCTAGGGGCTTTAGTATTATTTCTGCAATTCGAAGTCAATGAATATTAATTAATTTTTATATTTGCAGGGTTTAATGCTCTTTCTGTGTAGAATTCTGACAAACACATCCTTCTAGTTTTAATTTGAGCAATTGAATCCTTATAGTTTAGTTCATTAGACATCTGTCTATGATCAACTTAATTTTCTTTAATTTTAATTTCTGAAGAAATGGAGGGCATATGTGAGTTTTCTATTTATTTATTTATTGAAAAAATATTAAAATTTTGAAGAGATATAAAAAATGATATAAATATTTTAATATTTCTTATTTTTATTTATTTATTTATTACCAGAATGAAGTCTTTAATTTTAATTTATATATCACAAAAAAATTCTCTATTTTCTATTTTAATTTTTTACTTTATTTAAAAATAAATATTTTATCTTTTCCCTTCATCCATGAAGGATAAAATTATCTATCAATAAAAAAGTACTTGATCAAATTTGTGTATTTCTTTGTAAGAATGTTTTTTTAGTTTAACGTTTCCTTGAAAATTTTTATTTTATGTTTTCAAGATGTTATGATTTTTACATAAATCAAAGCTGTTTCTTTCTTAATATATTTCTTTGGATTTTTAAAATAAAATAAAAAATTAGCAAAAAAATACAAGAAAAATACCTTTTAGCATAAAATAAAAAATGAATAGAAATTATAATGTAAATGCAAAAATATAAAAAATAATTCCTAAAAATATAAAAAAATCAGCAAAATTTTTACAAACTGTTTTGGTTTTTTTTAAAAAAAATATTTCTCAAGTTTTTAATAAATTTTTCTTTTTTTTTATGGAACTGTAATCAATAAGAAGCTGGTACTTATTCCCCTCCCCTTGAAAGTCAAAAATAAAAATAAATTAAAATCAGGTTAATTGTAGACAGATGCACTTCTACTATCTAAGAAATCAAACTGAGGACCCAATTGCCCAAATTAAAACTATAAAAGTATCTTTGCAAAACAAAACAATGCCACATGAACCTTTAATTTCATTAAACCTATTCCACAGTCAAATAACTACATTCAAAATCAAAATTAAATAATATAATGTAATATTATATCTAGAATTGACTATTTTTCTGCCGCCGGAAGGGGGTGTTCAAATCTTGTTTCCTTTTTTTAATCATAAATTTACATTCGTACGAACTAAATAGACTATTTCACGTGGATGGAGAAACACGATTCATGGCATGT
The DNA here is from genome assembly GCA_015708895.1 of Populus ilicifolia. Classification (NCBI taxonomy): domain Eukaryota; kingdom Viridiplantae; phylum Streptophyta; class Magnoliopsida; order Malpighiales; family Salicaceae; genus Populus; species Populus ilicifolia. The sequence goes on from SRLM01000047.1 coordinate 32,656, forward strand.
TTGTTTTTTATTTTAAATTAATATTTTTTAAATCATTTTAATATATTGATATTAATAATAATAATAATTTAATATTTTTACTAGTTTAATATTAAAAAACATTACACACAATTGATGTAGATTAAAATATTTTTTTAATAAAAAATATATCTAAATGGTTGAAATGTCAATTACATTTTCATAATAGTTTCTCTCTATCTCTAGTAAGAGAATGAACACACTTCATAAAAGTAAAAGTAAAGAATATAAAATATAAGTTTAAATTTTTATGAAAATATAATTTAACATACAAAGGTAAAAAGTGATTTTGATGCAATAAAGATTCAAACCTTTCCAATAGAATACAAAGACCGATCACAGCTTCTAGAATGAGAAATATCGAAGTATTAAGAGTAAGAACAATCAAGAATTTAAAAGATCATGTAGAGAGAGCTTTTACTTCAAAATCAATTAGGTATATATAGAAAAATAAATATATAAAAAAAAACTAGTTGTAACTCACAATCATATATATATATATATATATCAATTAGGTATAGAAACCCGCATAATGAGATTTTTAGCTACAAGTGAAAAATAAGATATTTTATAATGCAAGAGCATATGATAAATATCATGCTCTTCCTTTAAGTGAGAGATCCAAAAATTATGAAGAATTAATGCATGGGATATTTTTCACTATGTAATATTTTGTTCTCTTAAAATATTTTAGGATGATGAAAATTATTTTGTAATGCCAAATAAGATCCTTTAAAAACTGGATTACAGAAAGAGATAGGATTCAATGCATCCAAGGAATTCATAACTTCAATTTGATGTAGAATAATTTCTATAGCAATATTACTTTGAGATACATATTAAATGCAATAATATGTTGTTATCATCAAAAGAAAAAAATATATAGATGATTAAAGATTTTTGAGCTAACAAAAATTGGATGAGGATGATAAAGATGATGTTGAAGGAGAAGATTTAGATGTGAAATTTTTCATATGTGATGTACATAACAAAAAATCAAATTATTTATGACTCCAAAGGTAATTTTTGATGAAATGTATTATGAAGCATGTGCCTGATATGTGCTTAACATAATTTTAGAATTGATGGAATCAAAATTAATGTTTTTATACTTCAAATAAAAATTATGAAACAAATTTTCAAATCTTTTTTTAACACTAAGATTGGTTCCATTGTTAAGAAAGCTAAGCATGTTAGATATGATATTTTTAATAAAAAAAAATGAGCTTGTAATGTGAAATTATTGGTTGAATATCCAAGAAATTGAGTCAGGAATAATTTGAACTTGATAATAAATTCTTTTCAACCCAAAAAATGATGCAAAATGGGTATTTAGAAAAAAATATTTGTTTTCTTAATTATTTTTATTTTTTAATAATTTAAAAAATTAAATATTATATTTAATAATATATGTGTCAATATGTCCATAAAAAAATATCATTATTAAATTCTTTTCATTAAAAAAAAGTTGATGATGCGAGCATTAACCATTTTAGTTGCTAGAATGTGTCAAATATTTTCACTCATATATTGTTTTTTAATTGTAGATCGGAAAGGAAAACTTTAATTACTAGAACCAAAGTGATATTCCATAGCACGAACGTGTTTGTAAATTTTGTCAAGTCAATGTAGAAAATCAAGATGGGAGAAGAGAAAGAGAGAACTTTGTTCTTTCAATAATGAAAACTTATATTCTTTTATATGGGCTATGTCCTATTATATATGATTAGAGGAGATGGTTACTTTCTTTAGTAACTCCTCTAATAACTTAGACCAGGCTCATCCATCATAGGCAAACCAGGCGTAGCCCAATAACTAACATCTCTTACTCGCCCATGAAGGACTGAATCTCTTTAATACATTATACTTCAAACTTGCACAAGAATTTCATACTTGATGAACGAACTGTGCGACCTGAAACACATAGTGAAAGGAGCTCTAACATATAAACCTAATACAGACCATATAGGAGACATCAACCTCATAATTAATTATTCCTTAAAGTGTACTAATATACTCCAAGCATTTTTAGTTACACATGACTGAATATAATTCAATCCCTCAAGAATTTTCATACTCAATTCATCCTTACAATTACAAGTATTCTAAATCATGTCAAATCTATTCAAGTGATATGATCTCGGCCGGTAAATACAAATAACAGGTGTAAACCTAAAATTACTTTTTCTTTCGTTCTCATATCAATCAAATATGAATTAACTCATTTTTCTAAGAGTATTTCTTTAAGTTGAATATTCCATGACTATACGATATACTTCTAAAATAGCGATCATTAATACATCACCTCATGATATAATAAAAAATCACAAAGGGTAAGATTATTTTTTTTAGATCTTAGATATTATCTTCAGAACTCACGTAATAAAGAAGCAGGGATCCATTCTTTTATTCTTGTAATAGTCGCTAACATATGTAGTATGAAATACATGTTATAATGGAGCTTACTCTTTTCTTTTCTTAAGACAAAGAGTGTATGTCATTGCCCTCCTTGTTAGAGGAAATACATTATACGAGTCTTAGTTTTGTTGCTAAAAACATAAACTTTAAATCAGAAATTCTCATTTGCTTATTTTTTTATTAGTGATAAATGAATAATTTCGTACTCGACTTCAATCATAATAGACACATGAATGGCAGGAATTCATTCATACCAATTCTTTTATTTAAGAACCTCTTCTTAGTCCCAGCCAAGATGACTTTTTAATAATCATTTTGAGTTAAAATTGCTTCCACTGCGCCCAAGTTGCTTCTTAAGCATTAAAACTCAAATAGTTTCATCTCTACTCACCTTACAAATGCTAGAGGTGATTGTTGATGTGAGTGAGCAAATCTAAATCTATCGATATACTATAACAAATTGTACTATACAATACTTATAATATATTTATGAAACAAATAATGAATAAAATGATAGTTTAAAGGCATTTATTCTTTACTTAATCATTGTAAGTTTTTGTATAATTCTTAAAACTAATTACATTCTACATAAGGCAAGGGATCTCACATGTCTAACAAATGCATCCCTTGCTATTGGTTTTGTGAGTGGATCTGCAACCATAGAATTTGTAGAAATGTGTTTTAGGATCATATCTTGTTCAATAATTACTTCTCTAATGTAGTGATATCTCATCTTGATGTGTTTGGTCTTTCTATGGTATTTTGGATCTTTAGCTACAGCTATTACAACAATGTTATCACAGTAAATTGCCACTGAGTCTAATACTGATTTGATAATTTTCAAATGATAAATGAAATTTTTTAACCAAACAGCATCTTGTGTTGTTGCGGAATAAGTTACATACTCAGCCTCCATGGTAGATAAGGATATGTTGGATTGTTTCTTGCTCCTCTATAGTATTGCACTATTATTAAGCAAAAAAACACATCCTAAAATTGATTTGGATTGGTCGACATCTCCTTCCTAATTAGCATCAGAAAAACCAATCAATCACAAATCTTTCTTTTATTTGTAACATAGCATGTAATTTGAAATTCCTTTCAGTTATCGTAGAATCCTTTTGACTATTATCTAGTGTTTCTGACCAGGGTTTGATTGATATCAGCTAACCAATCCAACATCATAACATATATTGAAACGTGTGCATATCATTGCATACATTAAACTACCGACAGCACTGGTATAAGGTACTCTAGACATTTTCTCCTTTTCTTGTAGAGTCTTGGGACACATATCACAGCTTAAGCTCAAACTTTAATTAACACGGTGTCCATTGGTTTGCTATCTTGCATGTGATAGCGCTCTAACATCTTTTTTATATAAGTCTCTTGAGTTAAACCTAAAAGTTTTTTAGCGCGATCTCTTATGATTTTCACACCAAGTATATAGCTGGACTTACCCATGTCTTTCATTTCAAAGTTTGATGATAACCACTTTTTAGTAGTATCAATCATCTTTTTGTTATTTATAGCTATTAAGATGTCATCAATATATAAGGACTATATTATAAAATTATTGTTAGAACATTTTAAATACACACAATGATCTTCTTCCATAATTGTAAAATCATCCTTAAGGATAACTTGATGAAACTTAATGTTCCATTGTCTAGAAGCTTGTTTAAGACCATATATGGATCTTTTAAGCTTGCAAACTTGGCGCTCTTAACCTTTAATCTCGAATCTTAAAGGTTGATACATATAGATCTTCTCATTTAGTTATTGATTGAAAAACATAGTTCTAACATCCATTTGATATAACTCTAGGTCTATATGTGTGATTGTAGCTAAAATAAGGCGAACTGAAGTAATCCTCACAACTAGTGAGAATGTATCTTCATAATCAATTCCCTCTTCTTGTGTGTAGCCTTTCGTTACTAGTCGAGCTTTATAACGATCTATTGACCCGTCCGCCTTATGTTTAATTTTAAGAACCCGTTTATTTTCAATAGATCTTCGTCTTAACGGTAAATCAACCAAGTCCCAAACTTGATTAATTTTTATTGACTCTATTTCTTCTTCCATAGCTATAATCAATTTACTTGCTTTAGGACTAGATAAAGCATGACTGAATGTTTTAGGTTCTTCATCATCTTGTGGAGCAATCATGAACGCTTCCCCCTCAATCTCAAGTCGATAACGAGGAATTGGTTCACAAATGCTTCTTCGAGGTTAAGATTGCTCATGATCTTGCTCTATGAGAGTAGGAATAGATAAAATATCACTCCCACTATTTTCAAGAGGATTAAAAGTTTCATCTAAGTTCTCTACTGAATGGCTTGTTGTGCCATAATCTAGATTTTCCAATTCATATAATTCAAAATCTTTTTCAACCTCACATGTCTTTGGAAAAACCTTTTCTAAGAATACAACATCACACGATTCAATCTCCGTCACTCTTCTATTAGCTTTTTCACTAATAAATACAAATCCTTTGGAATATTCAGAATATCATATAAAGATATATTTCTTCCCTCTAGGATCAAGTTTCCCATATTCATGAGAAGTATTGTGAATATAAGCTGCACATCCTTATGGATGGAAATAACCTAGATTAGGTTTGACACCATTCCACAGTTCATATGGGGTGGATGAGATAGATTTAAAGGGCACAAGATTAAGTATGTAAGCAACAGTTAACAATGTATCTCCCTAAAAGGAAATTGGTACGTTAGCTTACGCCATCATTAACCTAACCATGTCAAATAGGGTTATATTCCTCCTTTCTACTACATTATTTTGTTGTGGAGTATAAGGAATAGTTAGTTGTCTAGCTATTACCTTTTCATCACAAAAATTTTCAAATTGTTCAGACAAATATTCATGTCATCGATCAGTTTTTAAAGCTTTGATCTTGACATTTAGTCTATTCTCTACCAAATTGGTGTATCAAATGAAGCAATCCAATACTTCAAACTTATGTGAGATCAAATAAACATGACCAAACCACATGAAATCATCTATAAATGTGATGAAATAATTTCCTTCATGTCTTGCTCTCACATTCATTGGACCATAAATGTCTAAATGAATAAATTGTAATGGACTACTAGTTCTCTTAGCTTTGCCAAATGGTAATCTAGTTGCTTTTCCAGCAAGGCAATGCTCATAAACGAGCAATTTCTCTTTGGAAAGTGATCTTAAAAGACCAGCTCTTACTAATCTATGTAATTCATATTGCCCAATATGTCCTAATCTAGCATGTCAAGTTATGATATTACTATCATTAATAGTATCATTAATAGTACTGGAATTTTGAACAACATAAATTGAAGCATCATAATTAATAGACACATTAACGGTGTCTAACACTATAAAACCATTTAATACAAAACCAGAACCATAGAAAATATCATCCAGATGTATTTTTACACAACAACTAACAAATGCAATTTTAAAGCCCAATTGGAGTAAAGTAAAAACAGATACAAGATTTCGTCAAACTTTTGGAGTGTAGAGCACAACATAAAGATAAAGTGTGTGACCATCCTGCAAATCTAATTTGCAGGTATTTATCCCAAGCACAGCAATGGAAGCATTATTCCCTATATATATATATATATATGTATATGTATCTACCTCCCATTAGAATTCGATAAATTCTATAAAAGTTGTTTAATCCCTTGTTATGTGGTCAATTGCTTTTGAGTCTATTGTCCAAAAAAGAACAGATTTAGTAAGCATTAAACAACTGCTAATGTATAAGTTAAAGGGATGATTGTGGTTAAACATTACCTTTGACTCAGTGCAATTATGAGCAAAGTGACCAGGTTTACCACAATTAAAACAATTCATATTCTTGTCTTTCTTACCCCCGCGTTTTACACGCTTGCGTTTATGTCCACTATTACTTGCTTTTATTCCTCTCTTGCTACATTTAGGAGCTTTAGCCTTACCCTTTTTATATTTAGAGTCATATGTTCCATACATCTTTGTCTCAGATATAAAAGCCTCGTTTATAGGCTTTTCAGCTTTAAGCTGATCTTTTTTAAGCTCAACATGATGAGCAACATCGTCAAATATCTTGATGTTGTCATTGTGGGTAAGGTTAACACGCATATGTTCCCAATTACTTGTCAAAGAGCGGATAACTGCTTAAACTTGTTGTTCATCAGTCATCTTATGCCAAACACCCCTTAATTCACTAATCATATTAGACATCACTATAAGATGCTGCCTCATTGTTTGATTTTGGTGCTTCTTATAACCATCGAATTTGAGGGTTAACTGGCAAAGTCTAGTAGTGGAGGTTCCTCCATACTGAATCTTTACTGTGTCCTAAACAGATTGAGCTGAATGATGCCTTTCAAAATACAATATTATATCATTTCTTATGCTGCTTAACATCAAAATACGAGCTACACGATCTTTGTGTTTATAGGTTTGATATGCTTTTATATCAAGCTTGTGTTGAGCAGTGTTTCCTTAATCAGGTTCAACCATCGGTTATGTGATTGTTTCCAACATTTCTTGCTCTTCCAAGAGATACTCAATTTTACGATGCCAAACATCATAATTCTTTTCACTTAGTTTGTCTCTATGGTTCAAATCAACAATAATAGTCTTAGATGTAGCCATATTAAGCTTTATTGACAAGAATTACAAATATCAGTATTAAGGACAATTTAATTGACATATTTTGCCACTCCATTCAAGATTAAACAAATAATAATCTAACATATACAATAGAAATAAAAAGAATGTTAAACACTTAATCAATTTTTATTTGTATGGTCTAATTATTATTAGAAATTTAAATGAGTGCAAAATTATAATTATTAGTTTCAACTAACAACTCTCACTAATCAGGTTGCAAATATTATCATATACATATACAAATATATATATATATATATATAATGTAATTAAACTTAAATTACATAAATATTTAGTTCACAATTAAACAACCAATCATCTTTAAAAAAAAATACAATATTAAGAATAATAAATTTCAGAATTATTTTATATTTTAGGCACATAAGTAGGATCTTCAATTACATCATCTACTTCATCAAAGTCATCTCCTTCAAGTTCATTATGCTCAAACCATGGAATGAATTTAGTAGCAGCATCCAAACGACTTGTGGTTCTTCCAGCACGTCGTATGTCCTTTTTGGCATACTGACATTCCCTCTCAAGCAGCATTTCATCTACGAGATTGTTGAAATCTAAGAATTCCAACTTATTTTCCAATGATAGTTGCACCGACATCTATTCCTCAGGTAGAGAATTAAGAATGATTAACATTTAATATTCCATGTAGAATTCATAAACACCACTTATAACCGGTCTACTCATCCAATGATACATATAATCAATGTACTCTTGAATTTTGTGAGCAAGATTAAAGGTATAACCCAACAAATAATACCAATGTTGATCGATTTGTTGTTACCTATCTACTACAACAAAATATTCCAAGAGCACACAAATATTATACTTAATATTTAATTAAAGCATGTATCATCATATATGTTAAAAAAATATAAAAATTAAACAATTTATTTTAACAATAAATAAAATGCTTTATAATTTGACAATTTATATTAACAAAAAAAATATTAATAATTTTTTTAATATTATTCTTAATATTAATAATTATTAATATATACTAATTTGCTCTACATCTTTGAAAAGATGTCTGCATATATATTAACTACCAGATGGCAGTTAATATTTAATATACTCACACATCTTTCAAAAGATGTGTGTGTAAGGACACATTTTTCAAAAAATGTGTTGATTGATTCTTTTAATAACATTTAATTAATTACTGCAATTGCAATCAATTAAAAATAAAAATAAAAATGATAGTTTTTAATTTTCATTTTCATTTCCATCATCAATTCACACATTAATTGATAATAAAATTAATTATAGAAAAAATAAATTCATAACTAAATTACTTCATAAAATTTTATAAATTCAAAATTCTCAATGAAAGTAATTTTTTTTAACACAAAATTTACATCTATCATTTATATAATAATAGATATACTGTATGTAAGCAATATTAAAAAAAAAAAACATGGCTTTAATACCAATATAGATCAAAAAGAAAAACTTACTTGTGAGAATTTGTTTTTTTTTTCTTGGATCAATTATTTCAGTGCTATTTTAATTACCACAATCAAAGTGATATTCTACAGTACGAACATCTTTGTAAATCTTGTCAGGTTAACGCAGAGAATCAAGATGAAAAAAAAAATAACTTTATTCTTTCAATAATAAAAACTTATAATCTTTTATATGGATTATATCTATTTATATATAATTAGAAAAAACGATTATTTTTTTTAGTAACTCCTATAATAACTTGAACTAGACTCATTCATTATAGACTAATCAAACCTATCCCAATAACTAACATTAATAATTTTTCTTTTCTTTTCTCAATCCTATAATTTCATATATAAAAAAGTTAAATAAAAAAGCATATAATTTTTAAAAATAAAGGTTTGACAAAATCTTCTTTAAAAAACTAGAAAGAAGGACAGAACACTGCTGCGAGAGGATGCATCGTTGACTCATTCAATCTTTTAGATTTCTTTTAATTTAATATTTAAAGTATCTGCACGCCACCATGACCGGCCCGGCACCGGAGACGTCTCTAACATAAAAGAGAAATGTGGAGCAAACCAGTTTTGACCAGCCAAAAATATCTATGTTGACCGAAAGGACTTGATCGACCTCTTCTTTTGATATATATCAACCATCCTTTTCTATGCCATGGCAACGTGATGTGCTCACCATGCCGCTGATAATCCTTTTGGTTGTTGCGGCCAAGTATATGGACATGGATCTCAGATTCCTCTTTTCGTATCTCCTTCCTCCTGCCGTACTCTGTATATCTCTTTATCTTGTCTTTTCAGCATACAGAAGAAAATCCTCCATTGCCAAGCTTCCGCCGGGAAAGACAGGATTGCCGATCATCGGAGAAACATGGGACTTTGTGACAGCTGGCAGGAGTGGGACACCTGAGAAATTCGTAAATGATAGAATGAGTAAATACTCGACGGATGTGTTTCATACATCCCTTCTTGGAGATAATTTGGCTATGTTCTGTGGTGCCTCAGGCAACAAGTTTTTATTCTCGAGCGAAAACAAGTATGTCACCACCTGGTGGCCTCGCCCAATACAGAGAATATTGTCTTTTCCTGAGGAAATTGTTACCTCTTCTAAAGATGATAGTACCATATTGCGCAGATTTCTTCCTGAAATTCTCAAGCCAGAAGCTCTGAAACATTACATTCCTGTTATGGATTCAATGGCGAAAGATCACTTGGAGGCAGATTGGTCACCATACAAACAAGTAAGGGTGTTGCCATTGTCCAAAAAATACACTTTCGCACTGGCTTGTAGATTGTTTATGAACATCAAGGATCCTGCTCATGTTAGCAGGCTCGAAAATCACTTCAATCTTGTCACTAACGGCCTTGTGTCAGTACCTATAAATTTTCCCGGTACAACCTATTACCGTGCAGTCAAAGGAGGCAAAATCATTCGCGAGGAGCTTCTAGCCATCATGAAGCAGAGGAAAGGGGAGCTAGCATCGGAGAATTATGAAGAACGTGCTGAAGCTACTGATCTATTGACCCTGATGCTTCTGGCATCGGACGATAATGGGCAACCTTTAAATGAAAGGGATATTGCTTACAAGGTTTTGGGTTTACTTGTCGCCGGCCATGATACAACCAGTAGTGCAATCACAATGGTCATGTACTATCTTGCTGAGTATCCCCATATCTATCAGAGGGTTTTGGAAGGTAAATATCCTTAATTAGCCTTATTCTTTGCAAGCCAACACAAACCGATTTGTAGACATTTCGTGTATAAAATGCATAACAGAGTTGTAAGATTTAAGACAAGAAGAAGCTTGAGATTATTAAAGAGTTAGCAATGCTGGTCAATTAGTGCTAATTTTGAAACTTCAACGGTTTTGACTTCAAACTTCAAGTACAAAAATATTTTGAATGTGTACAGTAGGCAGTTGCTAACAATTTCCATTTTCGTGGCTCATTGAATATATATTCAGCTATGGCCTTGAATCCACTTAAAAAGTATAATGTTGATATTGTATTGCATACAATTTAGCTATGCTTTTTTCTTATCAAAGGCCTATCTATCACTTAGAAATGATAATTATGAAATTGCTGTGGAAGTTTAATAAATTGAAATTCAATATTGTTTTTGATCAACAGAACAGAAGGAGATTGCAGTGTCAAAACCTCCTGGAGAGTTGTTGAATTGGGATGATGTTCAAAAGATGAAGTATTCTTGGAGTGTGGCTTGTGAGGTATTGAGGGTCTCGCCACCTGTTTCAGGAACATTTAGAGAGGTTATAGCAGACTTCTCTTTTGCAGGTTTTACCATTCCAAAAGGATGGAAGGTATGTCATCATTCACAAGTTGCTAGAATGGTATTTTACGAAAAAATAAATATACGACGAACAGAAACAACCTTCGAATCTTGAATGTAATAAATTAATCGATGATGTATATGAACTTTTCTGCAGGCATATTGGAGTGTCTACTCAACACACAAAAATCCCAAATATTTCCCAGATCCAGAGAAGTTTGATCCTTCAAGATTTGAGGGGAAAGGCCCTGCACCATACACATTTGTACCTTTCGGCGGAGGACCTTTTATGTGTGCAGGAAAAGAATACGCTCGGTTGGAGATTCTTGTATTCATGCACAATCTGGTGAACAGAGTCAAATGGGAGAAAGTGATTCCAAACGAAAAGATTATGTACACTTCATTTGCCATGCCAGTACAAGGCCTTCCAGTTCTCCTCCAGCCTCTCAAGAATTGAATAGCCTGCATGCAGTTTGGAGGACAAGTATTGAATTAATTTGTTTTTTTTTAAGGTACATTTTATCTCAGGACAATATTGGGAGCTGGATTTGAAGTCAAATGCCATTCAGCTGCCAAGAAGGGAAACTCTACTTGCCTTTGGGGCATCTTTCAGCAATCCTAATGTTCTTATTGTTTGGTCACTGGGAACCAACTGATATTTAAGAAGAGTCTTTTACAGTTGGAGTTTCCCTCCTCCGTTTTCATGTATGATGTTTGCATTTCATCGTTGAAGATAACTATTTTATGAGTTTTGAGATTTTGGAAGCTGGGACATTGCATTCGAAGTTTCTCCTCCTCGGCCAGCATCCACATGAATTAACAAATGGGGGAAATAAGAATAGTAAAATCTTCGTTTTAACAATTGATTAAAATCTTTACATAAACAGGAATAACAATTGAGAAGATGTTTGTCCGGTTGTCGCATGTTAGTTTGTCAATTAGTAAATATATATTTATTATCAATAAAGATTTAATTTTTTTAATATTTATATAATATTAAATTAATAAATTCACAATAAAGTTAATGTTCATGGGATAAAAATATTTTTAATAAAAATCATAAAGTTATTGTAATTATAGGATTCATATTGTATCATGGCATTGTTCAGAAAATATTGTTAGTCAATGTTTTCATTAGAGCCGGAAGAACTAACACATATTATGTTTTTTTAATAAAAAGAAACAATTGTTTTTATAAGTTGAAGTGTAAAAGGATACTTAGAACCAATATATAGGTGTTTGATTGATACTTAAAGGTGTATTTTTATCAAGATTTTATATTATTATTTTGCACTTAAAGAATCAATAACTCCTTAACTAAAGCATGTTTTATAATAATATATCTAATAATATAAGATACCTTTAATTTATGATAAATGTTTATTTTACATGTAGGTCTATCACATAAATGAAAGGATTAATTGATGAACTGCAATTGAAAGGACAAAGAGATGGTCAAACTTAAAAAAGAGATATCGGTGCAGTCCAAACCGGAACACTGTTCGGTAATTAGGTCATATCTGGAGCTATAGATCTTAGATTTAAATCTACTTTATATGGATAAAAAGGTAAGACATAGGCCTACAACTTTTATATGGAGCCCAAAATCTAAAAAGGTCATTTTCAAGTTTAAATTGGAGCAACAACAAAGAAATCCGAATCTGTTCTCTAGCCCGAGCACTGTTCAGTATTGTAGCCATATCTGGAGTTCTAAAAGTTGAAATGATCTGAATTTTTTACACACAAAAGCTGAGACCATTTCCTACAACTTTTATGTTTTTAAGTGGTTTTAATTTTGACGTTATCAATGAGTTTTCAGCAGACAAGAGAAGATAAGGATTGTCACCAAGTCAAGAATTGGTCACCTACTCATCAATTAGTCATCAAATCAATAATTTCTAATTTTAGCCTATAAAATGAGGCATTTGTCATGCATTTAGGCATCTTGGTATCCAGATCAAGATCATGCTCTTATTTTCTCTTTGTATTTTTTGTGATGTTTATGCTTTGCTTTCATTAATATCAAGTTTATGCCTTTCAATTCCTTTCTTTTGCTTTGGTAACTCTTATCTTATTTATGTTCTTATTTTGTTTATCTATTTTTCTTTCTTTTATTATGTCTAGCTAAGTTTATTATGTCAAGATGAAAAGGTTACACTAATGGTGTAAGAATAAGTATAGTATAAACTTAATATGGACTTTAACGTTTGATACTAACATGTTTTGTATTTGTTATCTTATTCACTTTTTAATACTTTGCTTGTTAAATGACTAATCTTGATTTATATTGTATAACATTTGGTACAAAAAAATGTTTGGCACTTTTATAGCCCATACTGTATAGTATAACCGACACCTGAGCTATGAAAGGAACTTGATTTGTTGTTAACATAAGTTATAATCATAAATGCTTGACGAAATTTACAAGTATTAGCATTAATTGAATAAGATAACTAATGTAATCATGTGATTTATTGCACAAATCAAATAAGAAACAGGCCTTGGCACATGAAGTAAATGTAGAACAAGAATTACGCTGTAGTTTCACGTTCACATACCAAAATATACTACATTTTGAGGCGTAAAACCAAGAGTGAACTTGAAACATCCTAGGCTGCTTCCCTGATGCGGGTAGTGATCTGGGTTCCAGATCAACAATTACAATCATGCTACGAGAACATTCTATTTATAGTTTATACAGTGCCTCCCCTATTATAAATGTAAGATTTTGCAAAGCATACATAAACAACCAATTGTACTGCACTCAACCCAGCTAGCAGCCAATAGAAATAATCAAGATGAGCCCGATTCAGATTATTAGCAAACCAGCTATATTGGCCATCCCCACCAGTTGCTTTCTCAATGATAGAGATAAGAAAGCTGCTTAGAAAGCTTCCAACACCAAAGATACTAAGGTAGAGTGAAAGACCAACACTCCTCAAGTCACTGGGGACCTGATCATAGAAAAACTCTTGCAGGCCAACCATGGTAAACGCTTCAGCAACTCCAAACAAGACATATTGAGGAATTAACCACCAAACACTCATTGGAATAGTCACATTTGGCAGATCAACTAGTCCATGTTCCTGGGCAGTTTTGAGCCTCTTCATCTCAACGAGAGCAGCAACAATCATAGCCACAACAGATATAAACATACCACTTCCAATTCTCTGAAGCATTGTAATGCCAGAGGGTTTTCTGGTTAAAGCTCTTGCTACAGGAACAAGGACACGATCATAGACTGGAATGAAGAGTACAATGGAAAGGCTGATGAAAGATTGAAGTGAAGCTGCTGGCAAGTCCAAACTGGGTGAAATCGATCTATCCATAGTAACTCCTTGCTTAGTGAAGAAAGTTGAGGTCTGTGCAAACACTATAGCAAATACCAAGCACGTAGCCCATATTGGAACAAGCCTAAGTAATGCCTTTGCTTCTTCAACATCACCGAGGCTGCATACCTTCCCATCTTCCTTTGAGCCATTTGGTGCAAGCAGGGCTTTGTTGAGGAACCTGTTACATTAGAAGATCCAAATTGCTATCTCAGAGGTGCTATGTGGAGCAAAGTAATTCAGACTGTTCCATGAAAATTTCATCACTCCAAGTTCTTAAGGTAGAAAAACCAGATGAGATACTGTCAGTAAAACACCCTAGATTACCACAAGTCATTTTACATGGTGAAATATAGGAGTTCCCTCACTATAACAATCAAGTTTCCTGTTCTCTAAACTATATGGCTAGGAATCAACAAGCACTTGAAGTCAATAAAGCATCCTGAAGCCATATCAAACAGTGGTTGTTCCCAACCCCGCAAACAACAATTCAAATGCTTGAAGATCATGGCCTTATAACTAAGATCTTCAACCAACTGGCAAGAAAAGAAAACAACCTTTGTTGAATGCCTCCAGAAACATAAACTAGATGCATTTCAGAAGTTATGTAAATCATTTTACGGACTGAACACTACATTTATTATGCATAAAAAAACAATTATACAGCCTAATAAATTATGGGTGAATATATCTTAAGGATCTCTCCACTGACTACTTTAGTTTTTGGGCTTGGAGTTTTAACATGGTAAATTTTGTTTATAGACTCCATGCCTCAGCCCCTTCAATTTTTTATGCTGGTTGTGGATCCTTTTATCTCAGTTTCTATTGACTTCTTTAATGATAACATTTAGCGCTATTGGGTTTGCATGCAAGGAAGCAATGTTCAATGCGGAAGTCATACATTTGTTTGGGACAAAATACAATGCAATTCAATGTAATTGCTACATGGAGCTGGAGGACCTTTCCACCTACTAACCAGTACTTTTGGGTTGGGTGATTTAAAAATTGAAAATTATAAAGAAGCTAGTAGTTTTCTACATGAATGTTTAGAAGAATCGCAGATCTTAAAACTATTTCCAGATAGGATATTAAGTACTTTGTGAATCCAAAATGGTTAAAAATAAAAAGCCTAAAAAGTTCTTTTGAAGTGCACTTAAAAGTTTCCTGACTACTTTGATGCATTTGTATTTACTTATAAATCGTAAAAAAGGGCAGATGCTATTTACTTAAAAGTCTCTTACTTGTACTGCTCAGAACTTTGGTGTGGTAGGGTTCCACGGGTTTCTTCCTCAAATGCTATTGCAGAAGGGGTGGTTCTCCAATTCCTAATCGAAGACACAAAAACCCAACCAATCCTCAGAAATGCGCTTTTCTCATCCCCTTTTATACTATATCGATACGTCCTAGTGCCAAGTAAGAAGACGACAAGTGCAATAACCATCACAGCACAAGGGATTCCAAATCCAAGACCCCAGTTAAGATTGTCTTGGATGTAGTTTAAAACCAGCAATGTTATTACTGTTCCGGCACACATGAAACAATACCACCAATTGAAGAAAGAGCTTTTTGCTTTGGATTCCAGAGGGTCCTGTCCATCAAACTGATCCGCTCCAAAAGCCTGAACGCAAGGTTTGTGCCCACTTTGGCCAATCGCTACTAAATAGAGAGCAAAGAAGAACAAAATCAGTTGAAATGGAACCGGAGAACTTGGCAAATCAGTGCTTCGGAAGCCAGCAACAGCAGCGCTGGAAGGAAGTAGAGCTGATAGAGTCAACAAGCCAAGTCCCTTTAACAATGGAGAGAGAAACTTTGTTAAACAAAAACAACTGATAATTGCAAGTCCAAAACTGAGCATAATGCACTTCGCAAAGACATATCATCAAGGAACAAAACCATGGTTAAGTATCGTAGATTATTATCATTAGCTAGTGTCTTAAGCACATTAGTTAGTTAAAGCTGTCTGAACGTCCCCGATCTTGATTCATGCACTATTAGAGAGAGAGACGGCATGTTTTACCAAAATGTAAATAAGCGAAGCGAAAATGATGGTTCTGTATCTGCCAAGAAAAGAATCAGCAACAAATGCACCTAACAAGGGCAGCAACGACACCGTGCCCGCCCACACATTCACGTTCTCCGCCGCAGTAGCCGTTGATTGACCCAACGGGCCGGTCAAATACGTAATTAAGTTGGAAGAAATTCCATAATACGCAAATCTCTCTGCAACTTCCACACCTTCACTTCCATAAAGAAAAATATGTATATATAAATATAAGAAATTAAATAAAAATGAGAAATTTTAAAATTTGTTAAATAATTTACCTATGATGAAAGATGCGGATCTCCATCCACCAGAATTGGATCTATAAGCGGGTCGGCCCTTAGAGTCGACAGAGCCATCAACGATGTCGTACGAGAGGAGTGGTGTTTGGTTAGAGGAGGACATGGCCTTCTCTCTCTGGGGCGTCTGTTCAACTATTGTTAGCAGCCACCGCAGTAGTTATTATTATTGTCCTTCTCTCCGATTGAGTGGTCCTCAGAGTTTTGCATTTCTTTCTTTCTAGCGTAAACTTTATTTTGGTCCCTATAGATTCATCAATACTTCATTCCTATCTCTATAATTCAAAATAATTTCAATGCTACCACCAATCATGAAAATAGCCTACATTTTCAGTTTTTTTTTTTTTACGTGGGGTGTCCGGGCCAGCTTACGCGCACCACGACTAATCCACACGGTTCACTGAACATCCTGCAAGCCCAGTGAACAAGTAAGGCACCGCGGGGGTGACAGGCGTGCATGGTAAGGTTCGAACTCATGTGCTGAGGAAGGGGACAAGCCCCTCCCACCGCAGGGATGACAGGCGTACATTTTCAGTTTTTGTTTTTTCAGGTTCGTGTTTTATGACTCCTTGTATAAAATGAAGTTAATGAAATCAGAATGATATAATAGAAAAAAAATTATAAAATTTAATTTTTAATTAATTTAATTTTTATAAATAAAATAAAAAATTAATTAATATAAAAAAATAATTTGAGTAAACTCTAAATAAACTTGCTAAATTTTAATTTGAGTTATAAAATAAAGATAATTTTTATAAAAAATAAATTAAAATAAATTATAAAATTTAAATCTTAATTAAACTAGTATTAAAAAATATAACTTAATTTAAATTCACTCGTTAAAATTATGATACAATTCATAAAATTATTATAACACTATAAATATTAAATTAAAATAAATTATTAAATTTAAACCATAAAAAAATTCAATATTAATTGAAATAAAAATAATAATAATAAAAATAATCGATTGAATAGTGCAGTGGTTTGTGAGAGCCTCCTCTTGAGGTATTTGCAGGTGTTAATTTTCTTCAAAATAGATAGTTCAATCTAACCTCTTAATAATTTATCGAGAAATCGAAACAAATTTACAAACGGCTTCGTGGCAGGACGCGACCACATTTACTAGTTAGATTAAATTAATTAAAAAATATATAAATAAAGTTAAAGGAATACAAAATTGTTTTCCAAATCTATTAGCAATATAAATTACATCAATAATAATTCATAATATCATTTTTACTTTTACATTTTAATTGTTTTAGTTATTATTTTTTTAATTTAATCCTGATATATTTATGGAAATTTAGAATAAATAATTTATTTTAATTTACTTTTATATGTGTAGTAGGTTTAACCTAAATTTGTTCAGTTTTTTTATAATTTTTTTTCATCTTCATTTTTTAATATTAAGTTATTCAATAATTAAGTTTAATAATTTTATTCATCTTATTTTCAAATGCAATTATCCTAGTATCACCGGTTAATATTAGATTTTATAGTTAAATTTTAATGGGCTTGAACTGAATTTTCTTGTCTTCTTTTTACTTATATATTTTTTAAATTTTTATTTTTTAACATTTTATTTGTTATAATTTGAACTTCAGTGCTTTTTTTTTTTTACTTTTCATGAAACCAATATATTTTTATTTAATTTATTAATCTTTAGACTTTTTTTTCTACTTTCCTTTTTATAAGAATATCTAATACTATGCTCGCAGAATTTACAAGTTAAACTAGCTTGTTTATTTTTTAATATTATATTATTTAATAGTCTAGAAAGTCTAATGTCAAGGTTTTTGTTATCTTTTTTTCAATTGTTGTTTTTTTTCAATTTATTTCTTGTTTTTATGTTTTTTTATTTATAATATTTAAATTAAAATTAAATTAATAACTCAAATCTCAAATATTTTTTTTAATATTATTTTTTTATGATAAAAAAAAAAACTCATCGGTCCATAGCAGAGCAGGGGACACAAGCAAATCTAGTAGAATATATATATGTTATTGATTGAAATAAAAGAGAATTACTGAATAATAATTCAGTTTAATTAAAAATTAGTTGAACTTGAATGGTGGATGCAAAATTTACATTTTTCCATGGAAATCAAAATATTATAGACACAAATCATAGAACCAACCAAACAAAGAAAAATTATTGAAAGGGGAAAAGGTTTTTTGCTTGAAATATACAGGTGCTTAAAATCTTAATCAACTTGATTTAGGATATAAATTGCTCATAATCTTCATTATGAATGGTTAATCCCGAAAAATAGGAAAAACAAATGAATGATCATTAAGATAATCAACTAGGTTTGATTTCGAACATAATCACTCACTGTATCCAATCTGCTTTGTGGTGAAAATGAAATTGCTAGGTCAACGCGCTGATTCAAAGATAAATGCATGGCCTGTCCTTTTGAAAGAAACCATATGAAGGGCCTCGGTGGTGTATGGAGTTTTGTGTTTGATTTTGTTTAGGACTGGTTCTTTGTTTAATTTACCTAAAAACAAAGTTCCTATTAAATAAAAAGCCCTAAACCTAGCCTGGTATCCCAGTAGCCCGAGGCTCATAAGAAGCTAGGAACGGGCTTTAATAATGGGCTCAAGTAACTAGATAGAACTAAATATATATATATATATAATATAAATTAATTTATATTAACTTATTAAATTTATGATTTAAGATATAAAATCAGAATAATTATATAAAAAAATAAATTAAAAATAAAAATCCTCAATAAAATCCTTATTTAATGTTAAAATTAAAAAACATCAATTAAAAAACAAAAACATAACAACTCAAATTAATATAACTTAACTTGTCAAACCTATAATTTAGATCATAAAATTATAATAACTTTTAAAAAAAAATTATATCAATCAATCTAATATTGAAAGATAAAATTAAAAAAATAAAAAATTAATTAAAAAACCTAAAAAAAATATAAATCAACTCTGATTAACCTATTAAAATCACAACTCGAGTCAACTAAAATAATTTCATATAAAAAATTAAAATTTAATTTTTAATAATTTAATATTAAATAATAAAATTAAAAACATGTATATATAACTTCTTAATTTATTTTTTATAAAATTATCTTAGCACGATAAAATTATCACTTTTACATAAAAACATATAATCAGGATGATATCTCCAATCACGACCCCTCGTATAAACATCATAGTTTTATGTAAGATACCAATATAATTTTTTTTTATTACTACCATTCTTATTTATGAATCGGGTCCTAAGATTTGTCTTCTTATTTGAACACGCCTATTCCTATTCCTCGTAAACATTTACTATATCTACAATTTAAGGTAATAACGCCTAAACAAATAAAACTAAATTCAATTTGTCTTAATGATCTTCTGGCCGACACTTGATTGCTAGGAAATTATAGATTCCTTGTTGTTGTTTTTTTTAAAAAAAAAATTGCATCCAATTATAATTATAGACTTTCAACACAACCTATAAACAAATCAATTTGAAGAAGAGATTATCTCCCCTTAAATGGCAGCCCAGGCCAGCACCAAGCCTTGGTAAAATGGCCATCATTTTTCTTTAATTTCTTCAATTGTAACTTGTCCCAACCCGTGCTTGTACCCATCAACATGACCATAACATCGTTTCAGCAATTTAAACAAGTAATTCCTCAAATCCCTAATTTTCTCCACCTGAAAATTTATGTTCAATTATTAAACTTGCATGTTTTACATTAATTGCTCCAAATCAAGAATTATTACCTTGTAATATGAAGAATTGAAGAAGAAAGATGAGAAGAATTTCCTTAATTTCTCCCCTCCTTCCCTTCTCCTCAAAATTTTCCAATTCTCCTCCTCCTCCTCCCTAGCTTTAACTCCCTCGATCTTGTGCAAATAACCTCCCTCGATCTTACAACCCTCCTTTTTTATCCATTTGATCTAGAGCTTTTGTGCAATTTATGGAGATTTTGCGACAAGTTTAAAATTGGGTTGATTTTATAAAGTTATTATAGTTTTATGACCCGAATCGTAGATTTTACAAGCTAACTTAGGTTGATCCGGGTCGATCTAATATATTATTTTTTTAATATTAAAAAAATATATTGTCTTAAAAAAAATTATTCAAACTATATTTTTTTTTCAGGTTGTTTTTGAACTTGTTAAGTTACTTCAATTACATCAGGTCAATTTCTACATGATTTAATTTTTTTTTCTTCTTAAAAACACATTAGCAGAACTTTTTTTATTTTTAAACAAAATTGATATGACTTATACATACTGGATGTAAAATCTAGTATTCCCTAAAAGAAATGAAAACCATTATGATGTTGTATTGTTTTCCTCATTATTTATAGTGAAATAACTTAATTTTTAAAAATAAGTCTCTTTTTATTTTTTTAAATAACTATATATTCTTTTTTAATTTTATTATTTAATATTTCATTAATTTTATATTAATTATCATAATCCTTTTTGGTTTTTTTTCAACGAGGTTATTAGAGTCTCGAAGAAACATCTTAATATTTAGCTAGTATTCAATTTTATAAGATTTATTTTTTTTCATAATATCATTAAATTAAAAATAATTTTTTTAAAAAAAAATAAACCTAGTTGAGACTATGATACAAGTTACAGATTTAGTGAATTAATGAACAAAGACTAGGTTGAGATTCAATATGTTATCATCTCAATATTAAAAAAAATATTATTTTGATTTTTTTTAAAATCAAACCATACTTTTACTGGTCGTTTGGGTTGCTTTTTTACCTAATAAGTCGATTGAGTCATGTAAAGTCAACTCATATACAGGTTAATTTTAAACCTAAACTAGACAAGAATTAGAGTTAAGAGATTTCAAGGTTAACCTATTAGATCTGGTTTAATAACAATGTAAATTAATTTTTTTTTAAATCATCTTTCAATTTTTTTTCCTTTTAATTGAATAGTTTTTGGCCTTTTTTTTATCAATCTCATCCCTCAATATTTGATTGATTTTGAATTAATTTTCATAATTTGTTTGAGTTTACTTTTATAAGGTTATTGTAATCTCAAAAAAATAACTTGATATGTAATTGATGCTCAATTCTGCAAGTATTTATATTTGTTATCATATCATCAAGTAAAAAATAGTTATAAAAAAATAAAATTGTTAAACATAATGGAGTTCATAATCTAGATCGTGGATTTGGTGGGTTAAATCATGAAGTTTGAATCCATATCATCTTAATATTAAAAAAAAATGCAATCCATAATTTCTTTAAAGTTAAACCGTGTCTTTTATCAATCAATTGGGTTATCTTTGGAACCAAGTCATGTTAGGGTAACTCTCACGATATTAATTTTAAATCAATCCTAGCAACGAGTAAGTCGGGAGAATTTAAAATTGACCATCTAAATCAAATTTAATCACAATAATAAGATAGTGTTTAGAATTGTAATAGCAAATGTTTTTCAAAGTATTTTAGCTTTGAAATATATTAAAGTAATTTTTTTTAAATTTTATTTTTGATATTAGCACACCAAAACAATCTAAAAATATATATAAAAAATTATTTAAAAAAACACGTTATTATCACATAAACAAACTCGGCCTTAACAATTCTATAAAACCTAAAAAAACTTTAATTTTTAAAAATTATTAATCCAGCTATTCACGCGTCATCATCCTGCACACCACCATTCAGGAGGCATACGAGGAGTATTACGGTGGCCTAAAACTGTTAAGTATCGTCTCATCTGATGCAGAAGGTAGTGGTGCACGTCTTGGAGTGGTGTGCTTGGTCTGATTGATAGCAGTTCAGTGCCAATTGATTTTTTTTCTCCTTTCCTTTTTTTCTCTCTTATGAGCTTCATATTTGTTCCGAGCCTTTAAAAAATTGTGTTGTCTAAATTGTATTTATTTTTAATTTTATTTTTAATTATTTTGATTTTAATGTTTCTTAAAGTATTTTTTTTAACTTCATCCCTTACCATTTAATTTTTGTATCCAATCAAGTCCTTATTCTTTTAATCTAAATTTTTTAATTCTTAATATTTTTTATTTTGTTCTTTAAAATTTTATTTTATGTTCAATGTTGCTCCTTATTTTTTTTATTGCTCTTATTTTTTTATTTTTTTCATTCATATTTTTTCAATTTAATCCTTAATTAGTTTCTTTCAATTATTTATTAGTTTTGTAATTTATTTTTATAAAATTATTTTTATCTCTCATCTTGAATTAATTTAAATTAACTTGATTCCTTAAAATTATTTTTTAAAATTTTATTATTTATCATCTAATCCCCAATCCCCAATCATTGTGATTATTATTTTTCACAAGCCGATCAAGTTATTGAACTTTTTTTTTTATTTTTGAATAAACTTCAAATTTTTTAAATCTTTTTTTAATATATTTTTAAATCCCAATCTCATATTGGATCTTACAGGCTTATAAAATAAGGTTTGTGATTTTTTTTAGTTTTATTTTTTAAAAAATATCCTAATCTAATATCCAGATCACATGAAATTAACCTACATTGATTTTATTATTGTCTAAACATATTTATTTATTTTATAAAAAAATTAACCCGGGAGGCCACAACTGTAGTTCGAAACAACTATGCACCAATTGAAATAGACAAGTACTTCCAAGTATTCTGATATCCAAAATTTTGCACTCAATGACTACAATGTCCTCCAAAAAATATCCAACAAGCTACAACATAAAAACAAGCTCATCACTGAACTCATCGGTAACGACGAAGGGAGAGAGTGTTGTTTCTCTTCCAGTTTGCCCGGCGAGAGGGTCGAGCTTTGTGGTGCAAGTGTCCCCTGCCACGTAGACCTCTGTATTTCTTCCCAGCAGAGGTAAGGCCACGGAGCTCCCTGTGCTTGTGGACAGGATTGCAGAGCCAGTTGATTCTTGGGTCATTGCGGATGGCATTGTGGGCAACATCAACCAAGATTACCTCGAAGTACTTGTAAGTAGAATCCTGCATTGAAGACAATGCATTACTAATGCAAGTGAAGAGATAACAGTGACAAAGAACAACTCTTAGGTAGGCTACGACTTGTGGTGAAAGTGACGAGTGAAATGAGACACATTCAAACTTAGCTCCCGAACCTCATTAATCCAGTATGAATTGAGAACCCTGAGACCCCCCAATTTCCGACCAGCACGCTCCTCTGCTACAGACCTCTTGCTTCGTTGAAACTTCAGTTGAGTAACACCCTGGTTTGTGGGCTTACCATATACAATACCCTTTGGAACAGGCCTCTTCCTCCCACCCCGCCTCACACGGACACGATAAACCACATAGCCCTAAAAGAAACAAACTACTTTCAGTATCCATACAGATGTGCGAAGCAATAGACTTTTTTATGTGTGTGGCCGCCATGCGCACTTCATCAAGTAAATATTAAGATGAGCTATAAAGGAAAACGGGTAAGAATAGCAACTTTAATAGCTTGATTAAACAATGGTGCTACTGATCTCCATTTTTATATCTTCAACGTTGTAAGCAATCACCTAACTATCAAAATCACAAATTCTTAGTGTTCCATTAGAAGACAAACTGAAAGTTTGAACAGAACAGGTCAAGCAAAAATCAAACTTAATAATTTAACATCCAAGCAATTTCTTCTCAACCAACTAGAAGATCAAATTCAAGAAATCAATAACAACAAATCCAGAAAAGAACAGCAAGAACTCTATCTGATCGAGACAAAAATAAGTTGACTACACGAGAGCCCATTTGCTCAGATGATCGATTATTTTGATATTGCAGGTATCAGGAAGCATTCCACAAATGTAAGTAGACACTCTCTCAGGCAGGAATGAATATGCATCAAGAAGCTACTTAACCAGCAAGAATCACACAATGGAAATGAGAAACCTCATTGTTCAGAAACAACAACATTACGACAAGCACAAGCTTATTACGTCTATCAACCAAAACAAACTATGCCCTCTAAAACTTCGTGCCATAATCATCATAAACAGAAAATCTGGCACCTTAAACAGAAATAAAAACTTGAAGTAACATACAAAGAAATACTTCTTTCAGATGTAATGACTCAAAAACTAATCCAAAAAAAATAAACAATTAAAGAGCTTGCAACACAACCAGTGAACAAAATTCAATCATAAACTGAAGCTAAACAAAATTAGGAAACAAAAGCCAATAATTGAAAACGCAGTATTTGATCCAAGTGAAATGGCAGAAATATATGAACCTCTAAAAGTGTTACCTGCTTGGCCTTATAGCCCAACCGGCGAGCCTTGTCAGGGCGTGTGGGATGCGTGACACGAACAATTGAAGGATGCTGACGGTACTCCCAGCACCTAACCCTCTGCAAAAACCTCATCACATCCGATTGTTTCTTCCTCCATAGCTCAGATACGTACTTGTAAGCCCCTATTTACATAAAACCCACAAAAAAATATTAAGCTCTTCACCACATGCTTACAAATTCTCTAGATTGAAGCAAAAACTTAAGCTCTTTATTTTCTGTGAAAATGAATTTAGGTAATACCTACAAAGGTAATAGTTAGCTGATACAAAAGGAGAGATTTGCATTATTCATAAGTGGAAAAAACATAAGGGTTAGTTTAGAGAGAGAGAGGGTACCCATTGGATCAGAGTAGATCAGCAACGGTGACTGGATGGTGGGGGTGACTGGGGTTTTTAGTTTTCAAGATAAAAGGAGAGGGCTTGGGTTGGATCAGTGGAGAAAACATAAACCCTAGTATCAAAACAAAAACTGCACAAACGAAATCTCGGCCGTTCATTTCTTTTTCTTGTTAGATATTCTTTTGTTCTGGTGGCCGAGCCCATTAATAGACCTAACCCATTGTAAAAATGGACAGGCCTCTCCATGGTATCGTACTGCCTGTAATGGGCTTGGTGCAAACACGCGTAGCCGAGCAAGACCCAGATCATCATTTTGCTTAGAGTTAAAAAAATAAAAATAAAATGTATGAATTATTTGATTATTTTTTAAGCTCAAGATTCATAAATATTTAAAACAAAAGAATATAATCAATAGGAAAAAACGCTATATAATTTTTCAATGTTACATATCTATGTTGTCTATTTTTTTTCTAATTAAAATAACTAGAAAAATATTTTAGCAGGTTCCCAAAAAAATTATTGCCAGATCCTTAATCTCTAAAATAATAAGTTCTGAATATTTTATTATTTTTTAAAGTAAAGTACTATATTGATTATACTTTATGAAATTTTAAGGAAATATTAGCCATCATTTTTTTAAGTTGCAATAATTTTTATTATATGTAATACACTAAATGTATGAAGAAATTAGGATATGAAAAATTAATCATGTCATATTAAAAAGATAGTTAAGTGAAAGACTTCTTAAAAAATTCTAAATAATCAATTACATATTAAAACCTCAATATATATTATTTGTTGGTTTATATTTCAAATATATACTTTTAGAGAACACGATGAATGACCAGGAAAAAAAAAGATAATTTTCTTAAAATGATAGATTTTTCAGCATCATACAATGAATAAGTAGGTGCTCTTGTTTTGAATAATACTCCATAAAATGATAAATATATCTCACATCAAATTCATACAGAAATTTTGCATGTCTTTGTTAGAAATATTCAATCTTTAATTTGTCATAAGATTGATAATGCAAAATCTTGTTTAATTATTGATGAAATTCAAGATGAATTCAAAAACGAGCAAATGACATTTGTTATTAATTTTGTTGATAGAAGTGGATTTATACAAGAATAATTTTTAGATATGGTTCATATCCAAGATATAACCACTTTAACTCTCAAAAAAGAGATTTTTTTTTTATCTCATTATAATTTTAATGTAAGAAATAGTTATAATGATGGTACAAGTAATATGCGTAAAGAGTGAAATAGTATGTAATTTTTATTTGTTAATGGTTGTTCTTATGCATATTATATACATTACTTATCTCATCAATTATAATTGGTTTTTATTGCTACAGTTAGAGAAGTATCTAATGTTCATACTTTCTTTTAGAATTTTATTTTTACTGTTAACATTATTGGTGCTTTTTACAAGTATAATGATGAATTATAGGTTTTTCAAGCAAATTGAACATTTAGTTGATATTGGTGAAATTAAAACGAGTGAATAAACTAATTAAGTATGTGGTTTGTAGCAGCCTAGAGATAAAAAATATAGTTTGCACTTCAAATTAATTTGTAGTTTGTTAAAAATATAGGAGACAACTTGTTTGATTCTTTAAAACATTTCTTTAGATGAATCTATTTATTCTTAAAGTGATGATGCAATCTTTTTATTTAACCTGTTAATATCATTTGATATTACATTCGTCTTGCATATAATGAAGAATATTATAGAAATTATTGATGTACTTTGCCAAGCCTTGCAATAAAAACCTCAAGACATTGTAAATGTTATGCATTTAGTGACTACTACAAAAATTTTAATTCAGAAGTTAAAAGATAGTTGTTGAGAAAATCTTTTAGAAGAAGTGACATCATTTTGTAAGCATTAAGACATTAAAGTTCTTAATATGAATGCTTGTTTTTTTAGTGTAAGAAGATCTTGTTGTAAAAAAAATCAGTAATAGTTAAACATCTTTATCGAATTGATATATTTAAAGTTATTATTGATCAACAATTGCAAAAGCTAAATAATAGATTTAATAAGCAGGCGATCGAGTTTTTTAAGTTGAGCATAGCTTTCGATTCTAAAAATAGCTATAAATTATTTAGTGTTGAAGATATATGCTTGTTTGTTTACAAGTTCTACTCTAAAGTTTTTTGACCAAGAAATAATTAATTTGAGATTTCAATTAAAAAATATATCATCGATTGCTGATTTATGTCAAGAATTGGTTGAAACTAAAAAATCAATAATTTATCCACTTATTGACAGGTTGATTTGGTTTATTTTGATTCTTTTTATTTTGATACTAACTATTGAACAAACTTTTTCAGCAATGAAGATTGTTAAAACAAAACATTACAATTAGATAAAAGATTATTTTCTCACAAATTATTAGATTATTTATATAAAAAAAAATTATTGAAAGATTCACAATTAATATGATAATTGATTTTTATTAGTATAGAGATTATTATATGCTTGTAATAAGATTTTAGTATAAAACTAAATCAGTTTTTAATATAAAACTAAATCATGGATTTTTTATTTTTTTTACAATTCACGTTCAATAAATTAAAAATATGTATTATATCTTGTTAAATTCAGTGTTTTAAGACCCGGCCCAGCTAAGTGGGTCGGCCTAGGACCTAGTCGACCCGGGTCTGTAGCCAAGCCGGATCTAAGCAAAAAATATGTTGGAAATTAGCTCGATCAAACCTAATCAACTCAGAGGATCGACCCTAGACCCGGTCAACCGGGCCAAACTCGGCTGAGACCCGGGTTTATTTTTTTTATATCCTCATGCCCGAAACGACATCATTTTAGGCTTTTACAATTAAAAAGCCAAAACAACAAGAGTAAAAGGGACGAACACATTGCAGAGCAGCAAAAGTGAGAAGAAGACCTAATTAATTTCAAGAAATCATTAAACCCATTTCACTCTCAGTTGCAAAGAAGAGCAAATAAGTAGAAGACTCTTGAATCCTTGATCATCATTTCAATTCTGAGCATAAGGTTATGAGTTTTTACTTGTTTATTTCTTCTTTTGCCTTTCATTATCCTCTATTTCATCTTCTTCCTTTTGTTGAACTTGCAGAAGAGTATAACAGTGGCATCGATTCTTTCTTCTGTTGACCCATCGATTCTTCCCTCTGTTCACCCATCGATTCTTCCCACAGGTATGTATCTCATTTTCTCTGTTCTTTTATTTTTCTACAACATCAAATGGTCAAATACATGTTCGTTTGCTCTGAATATTGTTGTCAATATTGCTGTGAAATGTGAATATTTTGTTCGCTAAATTTTATAGCTGTGAATATTTTGCAAGTAGCTGTGAATATTGTTGTTAATTTTTTGTTGTCCCCATTTGTTTACTTCTGTTTAAATTGATATTGGTTGTCCTATCCCTGTTCATTTACTTCTGCTTTCGCTTCTATTGATGCTTAAATTGAATCAGAATTTGAGACTATCCCCATGTTAATTTGCTCACTGAAAAAGAACTAACACTTTTATTTTTTATTTTATCCGTGTTGGCCATTTTAGTTTTTTGTAATGTTGATATATCAATTTTATGGATGATGTTAGCCATTTCAGTTTTCTATGATGTTGATATAATGGATTAGTTATTGTTGAACTGCAATTATGAGAATTTGGGTGGGTTGGTTGTTTATTGTTTTCCTGTTTAGTTTTCAGTTTTTAGTTGTGAGAATTTGGATTAGTTATTTTAGTTTTTAGTTTTTTTGTTTGTTTACACTTATGCTTAAGTTGATATAATAAAATCAGAATTTTGTTATATAAATGAATTAAAACTTTAATTATGGTAGTAATTAGTAATCTAGTTGAAAGAATTTTCCAGTGATATCTTATAAATTATGCTAGGTCCTTAAAATATCTTTACATGATGGTAGTACTCCAAGTAGTGATCCTTCAACGGCCCAATCATCTCAACCTTCAATTTCTATGTCAAGTGGTAGTAGAGGAAGAATATATTTGACATGGGGTCATTATAGAGAAGCTCCTGAACTTAGTGCTGAATGTAAAAAAAACAAAATTAGTATGTTTATATTGTGTTAAAGTATTTATGGGTGGTGGTATTAATCGATTTAAGCAACATTTAATTGGAGCTAAAGGAGAAGTTGAACAATATCGCAAATGTCCTCCTAATGTTTAACACCAAATGCTTTTGAACCTTAAAAGAAATGTTAAAACAAAAAAAATAGAGAAATACAAGCAGATTTTAATCCATTTAATGCACAACAAAGGGAGCATGAAGAGATGATAATTAGGCAATTAGAAGATGATGATGGTGATGCTCATGATGAAGAGGAGGATGAGGATGTCAATGCAAAAAAATATATGTTACCACCAAAGGTTGTAAAAAAGAAAAAGATTCAAAGCACCAACACTGTAAAACAATCAATTATAAGTTATAGAAAACAGAAGAAATCTGCAACACTAAGAACATATTTCATGCCGAGAACAACTCCTGGTGCTCAAAAGTCTCTTCAGAATTGTTGGCAAAGAAAAGAAGTAGTTGAATGGTGTGATCTTACTTTAGCGAAGTGGATGTTTGATGCACGTGTACCATTTAATGTTGTTAACTTTGTATATTATCAGCATGCTATAAATGTTGTAACAACCATGAATCTTGGTTATAAAGGACGAAACTTACATGTTATCCGTGGTTATTACTTGGCAAAAACGGTTGATGAAGTAAAGATTTATGTTGAGAGTTATCGAGAGATTTGGAAGAAGACTAGTTACACATTAATGGCTGATGGATGGACAGATCAAAAGAGGAGGACTTTAATTAACTTCTTAATATAATATCCTAAATGAACAGTTTTTTTGAAAATCATAGATGTATCAGATGTCTCAAAGATTGCTAGATTGTTTTATTAGTTGTTTAGAGAGGTTGTTTTGCATGTTGGGGTAGAAAACATTGTGCGTATGGTGACTGATAATACTATAAATTATATTGCTGCTGGCAAGTTAATGATGGAAGAATTTCCTTCAACATTTTGATCTCCTTGTGCTGCTTATTGCATCAACCTCATACTCCAGGACATTGGTAAATTGCAGTCAGTTTGTTATATTGTTGAGCATGCTTCTAATATTACAAAGTACATTTATAATCATTGTTATCCATTGTATTTGATGAGGAAGTTCACTGGAGGAAAAAAAAATACTTCGTCCAGCTCCTACTCATTTTGCCATCAATTTCATTGCATTGCAAATCATTTTAGCTTATAAAGATGAGTTGAGAGCTATGGTGACATCTAGGGAATGGGTCTCATTTGTTTATGCTAAAGATATCAAAGGAAAAAAGTTTGTTGAGAGGATGCTAGACTCTTTTTTTTTTGAAGAATGTGCAATAATTATGCGAATGAATGAACCTTTAGTTCAAGTTTTATGATTGGTTAATGGTAATGATAGACCTTTGATGGGATATTTGTATGATACTATTCATCATGCAAAAAAAGAAATGATGAGGAGATTTCAAAAGAGAAAGCCTAGAATGAAACCTTTCATAGACATTATCAATAATCGGAGGGATGGAGAATTTTATAAAAATCTTTATGTAGCGTCATTTTAGTTGAATCCTCAATTTCAATATGATACAAATATAATGGATAAACATATGAGCACTATTTCTAGACTTCTAGATGTTCTTGAGAAGTATGTACATGAAAATCTACCATTATAAAATAAAATTACAAGTGAGATGAAGTTTTTTAGGAATGCTGAATATGACTTTGACCGAGTGTCCGCAATAAATAATCGCACCCTTATGCCTTCAGGTATACAATTTTTATATTTAAAAATACTTTTTGATATAGTCTTATACTTTTACTTATTATTTTTTTGTATAGGTGAATGGTGGATAACATATAGAACCAACGCTCCAAATCTACAACAATTGGTTATACGAGTGTTAAGTCAAACTTGTAGTTCTTCAGGATACAAGAGAAATTGGAGTATGTTTGAACATATTCATTCCAAGAAGAGAAATAGATTGGAACACCAAAAACTTAATGACCTTGTTTACATCTACTGCAATATAAGATTAAAACAAAAATATTTTTTTTCTCTAATTTCTTAAATATTGTTTTATCTTGTTTAGTAGCATTATTAATACTTATATTGTGTTTACCTTCACTTTTAATATATAGGAATTATTGAAAAAAATGAAATTATGATCCAATTAATGTTGAGATAATTTTTTATATTGAGAATTGGGTAGTCAAAGATGACCCATCAATCTTGACAACGAAAGAAGTAGAGAGTTTTCACCAAGCTCTTTTAACTATGACCATACAAAATACTTTAGATGATAGTAATTAATGATTGATTATTTAGTGATAAATATTATTTAAAATAAAGTATTATTTAACACATAATATTTATTTGTTAATTATGTTTGGAGTGTAGATGTTATAAATTTTAATGAGATTGAAGATGATTGTGATGATGAAGTTTCAAAGGAGCATGCTAATGATTTATTAGGTGTTGACGAGATTGACTCATTTCAATCGATATTTGATTCAAATTTTGCTCCTATGGATACAAAAGAATTTAATGTGTTCATTTAATAAAAGTGAATGTGTTGTTGATTTAGAATTTATGTTGTTGGATGTTTTGTTTAAAATATTTTAGAATTTATATTTGGTTTGTGTTTTGGATATTAAATTAAATTTATGTTGTTAGTTTAGAATTTAAATTTGATTTATGTAAATGTTGCATTGTAAATTTGTAACTAGTTAGATATTTTATATAGGTTTTTTTTTAGTTGATCCGGTCAACCCATCTAACGGATGATCCTATCATTAAACTGAGTCAATGAACATGTTGGATTTTAATACTATGGTTAAATTAGTCTCGCTCCCCTAACAAATAATCCTAAAAATATATTATATCTCGTTAAATTAAGTATTGCTCCCCTGACAAATAATCCTCGCTGCGCTCCAGCTTGCTCATGTGAACATCAAATTGGTATAATCGATTATCATTCTCAAAGTGATTTTAAGGAAATGACTGTACATTTGCTATAGAATTAAAAATTTACATAACAACTTCACATTTGACATAGAATGAGAGTAAGGAACAGTGCTTTTATACGATGCTTCCCCTCTTATAAATGTAGGATTTTGAAAAATACAAGAAAGCAACCAGCTGAACAACACTTAAGACAGCTAGCATCCAGTAAAAGTAATCAAGGTGAGCCCGATTCAGGTTATCTGCAAACCAGCTATCATCACCATCCTTACCAGTTGTCTTGTCAATTACAGAGATGAGAAAGCCGCTCAGAAAGTTTCCTACGCCAACGACACTGAGGAAGAGAGCAAGACCTACACTCTTTAGTTCACTTGGGACCTGCTCATAGAAGAATTCTTGCAGACCAATTATGGTAAACACATCAGCTGCTCCGAGCAAGACAAGTTGAGGAATTAACCACCAACCACTCATTGGAATCGTCACATTTGGCATATCAACTAGTCCGTGTTCCTCAGCAGTTTTGAGCCTCTTCATTTCAACTAGAGCAGCAACTACCATGGCCAGAACAGATAAGAATAACCCAGTTCCAATTCTCTGGAGCATTGTAATGCCAGAATGTTCCCCAGTTAATCTCCTTGCTACAGGGACAAAGACACGATCATAGAAAGGAACTAAAACAACAGCTGCCAAGGGAATTGATAATTGAATTGAAGCCGCAGGAAATTCAAGACGTTCTGAAATTGATCTATTCATTGTTCTTGCTTGCTTAGTAAAGAAAGTTCCCACCTGTGAACACACAGTGGCAAATATCAAGCAGCTAGTCCATATAGGAACAAGCCTGAGCACTGCCTTAGCTTCTTCAACTTCTCTAGGGGTACAGGACATCCAGCTATCCTCTGAACCATTGATTTCAAGCAGAGCTTTATTAAGGAACCTGTCACATTTGCAACTTCTCCAATGTAAGTATTTATCTGCCATCTAAATCGAGCTTTTGGGTTGGATGCTTTAACAAATTATAATGGTTTTACTAGCATTTCATAGGATACTTCATAGGAATCGCTAATATATCATTCATGAAAATACTTCTTGCCAGTTGAAGCCTTAATATTCAATTGTATAACTTTAATTCTGGACAAAGTTTGCAGCATGAGTTCTCTTACTCGAATTGCTCAGAATTTTGGCGAGACACGATGCAGCTAGCATCTTCCTTGAAAGATACTGCAGGAGAGATTCGCCGATTCTTAATAGCTTTAACAAGGACTCGACCAATTCTCAGAAACGGATGTTCCTCCTCCCTTCTGATACTATACCTATACGTCTTGGTTCCAAGAAAGAAAATTAAAAGGGAAACAGCCATAATAACACATGGGATTCCAAATCCGAAACCCCAATTAAGGTTGTCTTGGATATAGTTTACGAACGGCAGGATCACTATTACGCCAGCATTCATACCAAAATTCCACCAATTGAAGAATGAACTTCTGGATTTGCGCTCCTCAGGGTCTTGCCCATCAAACTGATCAGCTCCGAAGGCCTGAACCCACCCTGTCCGAATGCTACTAGATAGAGAGCAAAGAAGAACAATATGAGACTTGGATCAGGAGAGCACAGCTGGATAGTATCGGCACTATGGCAGTCATTAGCACGGACAGAAGGAAGCACGGCTGATAGAGTCAACAAGCTGAGTCCCTGCGAATTGAGATTAAATTCCATACACCTAACCTAGCTAGTTCCATAAATATCATAATTTTTTATTCTTTCAAGCACGAATAATTTTGGATGGCAACCTTATATATCAGGTTGAATATAATTTTATTAACTCTGAGAAATTCATTTCCCTTGAATTTGATTCTTTCAAGCTCAAATACGATCATATAAATCAGAAAAGCTAGGGATATACCAAGATATACATAGATGCTGCGACAATAATGGTTCTGTATCTGCCGAGGAATGAATCAGCTACAAAGGCACCTAACTGTTGGGTATACGGTACTATTTAACATGATGTTTGACAGAGCACATGGTTTTAACGTGAATAGATCAATTTCAGAACATTAGAGCACATGGTTTTAACGTGATGTTTGATTTTGCTCAAAAATAAAAGTTGTCAAAATTGTGTTTTGACCATACCATTGTGTAGAAGAGGAAGAGACGAAGCCACTGGTGAAAACCGCGTCGAAATCGAACGTCGGAAACCATCGCACGCGCCGGCGGGGTTGGCTGTCCACGTCATCAGCCACGTCAACAGTTTTGCACAGTCATCAGTCACGTCACCTGGCATATCAGCACTCTGACCAGTCAAACGGCCACGTCATTAGGTACGTCAGCAGTTCTGCGCAGTCATCAGACACGTCACATGACACATCAGCACTCTGACCAGTCAAACTACCACGTCAGCTTTTGCTGACCTATATGTCCTACGTGGATGACACGTCATTACAGCCACGTCAGCTCCCTGGATTTTGATCCTGTATGGCAGAGTCTACGTGCAACCGGTTCTGAGATTGAATCTGGGCCGTTAAACAGGCCAAAATTGTTTTGATCAAATCTTAGCCGTCTGAAGTGCGATTTGGATGATTTCAGACTTGTTGCCAGCTAATTGGATCGTTCCGGATGCAATGGTATGGTCCGATCATTAAGATTGAGATCAGAAATGGCAATGATGAATTATTAAAGAGAGATTGCCCGATCAGGAGGCATATGATGGTCATCATGGTGGTCGATGGAGCTGAAGAAGAAGAAATCACACATGTTTGCCCAATTACATGTGGTGAACTATTATGTGGGGAATTTTAATTACCTTAAGGGAAGGTAAAATTGGGACACTCTAAACACCCGATCATGTGGACAATTTGAGGTGGAGAGTGAAATTTGATGAAGACCAATCTTGA
>SRLM01000047.1:67966-117905 GCA_015708895.1 Populus ilicifolia
ATTGGTATGAGGCCTTTTGGGTATAGCCCAAGAGCAAATCCATGAGGGCTTAGGCCCAAAGTGGACAATATCATACCAATGTGGAGAGATATGTGGTGTCTATAATCCTTACAAGTGGTATCAGAGCCATACCCCGGAGTTAGCCATGATGGATGAATTCTCGGAATGCCGAACAAAAGGTGGTGGGCCCTAATTAAATCACGATGTAATCCATGGATCAGCTCTATTGGATAGGCGGTGTGCTCCGGATGCTTCATGGACGTGTCCTGATCTCAACACGGTGAAGAGGAGTTGACCTACAAAGAGCAAAAAACTCTCAAAGTCAGGTAGTACTCTCCGGTACTTCATGGACGTGTCCTAACCCCAACACGATGAAGTAGAGAGAAGTAGAGAATGAAAAATTCTGGTTGGCAGAGAGTGGATGGATAAATGATCGTTTGAGGAGAGGCTCGGTGGTCCTTTGTTCGAGGGAAAGATTGTTGGGTATACGACCAAAGTCCCACATTGGTTAGAAATGGGGAGGATCAAGGGTATATAAGGATGGACAAATATCTCCATTGGTATGAGGCTTTTTGGGTATAGCCCAAGAGCAAATCCATGAGGGCTTAGGCTCAAAGTGAACAATATCATACCAATATGGAAATATGTGGTGTCCGTAATCCATACACTAACAAAGGCAGCAACCACGCTGTGCCCGACCACAAGTTCAAATTCTTCGCTGCCGTAACCGTGGACTGCCCTAAAGGCCCCGTCAAATACGTTATCAAGTTCCCTGATATCCCAAAATAAGCAGACCTCTCTGCAACTTCAACACCTGCATCATTTTCTTTATTAAATCAACCAGAGGACTTTCCTTTTGAATCAGTACCACCCAAGACCGATCAGTAGATTGTCCGAAGTCAGGTACTAATTAACGATCTTAATTGACTGATTTAATCAACAACGCCAATCAACACTGGCATAATAATACTGCTATATTAATTACCTATAATTAAAAATGCGCATTTCCATCCACCAGAATTGGAGAAGCCTTTGTAGTCAACTGAGCTATCGACGGCACAGGGCAAGAGTAGTGGAGTTTCGGTGGCCATTTCTAGCAGCCTCAGACTCTGAGAAAAATGTTCTCTGTCTGTGCTTCTCCGTCTCCGTCTCCGTGTCAATCGTATGAAGTTACACAGGTAGAAATCTCACTTTCCTTGTTCTGCTGACACGTCGCAGTCAAAGGAACTTGCATTCAGAATTGCGCTTATAGAATAAATTATAATTTAGTCCCTGATCTTTTTACATGTTGGTCCTTTTAGTTTTCTGTTCATATGTAAGTCCCTTGACCAAAGGTGACGGTTTATTAATTTTTTAAATTTAAGATTCCCCGATTTCACAGGATTCTTTTTTTAATCCTGCTTGTATTAGTTGGGATTAAAAGAGACTAAAAATAATTATTTTAATAAATATTTCAAGAATTAAATAATAATTAAGTTGATGGAGACAGTCTAACTAATTATTTTTAAAATCCTACGAAATTACATGAATAAACAGATGCCACCATGTCTCGGTAAGCTTCTAAAGTCCAGGATAAAATGAGACGATTCAAAACTTAACTGTTTGAAAATAAGGTTTAAATTATATTCTATAAAAATTTAAATTTTTTATTAAAAATTAAATTTTTATATGTTTTAGATTGTTTTGATATGCTAAATAAAAAAATAAAAAAATATTATTTTAATACATTTAAGTACAAAAATACTTTAAAAAATAAATACAACTACACTCCTGAATAGACTTAAATAAAAATTAAATGAAAATAATAATAATAATAAAATAAACTAAAATTAAAGGGCACAGAATATTGTAATTCTAAACTCAACTCAATAATACTTTGGATTATAATAATAATAAATATTAAAGTAATGCCTTTCATGGTAAAAACAGATCTAGCAGGTGGGATAATAATATCTTGATAATGTTTTAAACAATAAAATTATAAAATTACTCGTAGAACCAAACAATTTAGAGTTGTTTTGGCTTTTTCTAAATAAATAAAAAAATACACAATGAATGAATTTACTAGATTACTCTTAAATATAAAATACTATAACTTTGGTCCCATATCATTTTAGTTGTTTCACCTTTTCATTTATTTATTATTAAGTGGATGGTTGGGAAACATATTTGTACTTTATTATATAATAAATAATACTAAAAGAATAATTGGCTGACATATTTACAGTGTTTTAAAGCCCGGTCCGGCCCAGTGGGTTGATCAGGATCCAGCTGATCCAGGACTGGAATTAGACTGAGTTAATGAAAAAATAAGATGAGTTATAACCTGGCGTGACTCGGCTACCTTTTGACCCGCCTGACCTAGTAAAACCCAGTTAAAAATCCGGTTGCAACCCGTTAACTTTTATTTATTTTTTTTATTAAAATAATGCTATTTTGAATATTTTTTAAAATAGAAATTGATCCAGCTGACCCTGACGACCCAATCAAAATCTAGAATCCGGGTCTTAGACCGGGCCGAGTTTAAAAAATATGATTGAAGGTGCCGGCCATGGACAAGACATGATTTACAAATCATCAAAACCACAGGAATAAAGTTATAATTGGCCCTTCATAGTTTATACAAAAGGGTCTTTGGCAAAATAAAAAGGTTCATAAAAGTTAACGAGATCGCTGTGTCTCTGCTGAAAAAATAAATTACTAGTTATATAAAGCTCATAGTTTCTGATATCTGAAGCAGTCTTTTCTGCTGTGACGTGAATTTCAATGCATGATGTTTTGTGCCTTTATGAATACAACTACAATCCCTTTTGGCATAAACAAGATTGAAAGGCAGCTCATGATTTTACAAAGCGGACGATGGTTTGTTTTCATTCATAAAGATATGAAAAGAAATGCAGGTTTTTTATTTTCTTTTTCATTCTGCAGGTAAGAATCTTCCGAAATGAGTGATCGTCTTTGGAAGAATTTTGCAAAATACGAGTGAAAATTTATCTAGTGCCTTCCCTGTTATATATGTAAGACTTTGAAAAGAACAGGAAAGCAACTAACTGTGCCACACTTAGCCCGGCCAGTAGCCAATAAAAGTAATCAAGATGAGCCCGATTCAGGTTATCAGCAAACCAGCTACCATGACCATCCCCACCAGTTGCTTTTTCAATGCCGGAGATAAGAAAACTGCTTAGAAAGCTTCCTACACCGAAGATACTAAGGTAGAGTGAAAGACCAACACTCCTCAATTCACTTGGGACCTGATCGTAGAAAAATTCTTGGAGACCAACCATGGCGAAAACATCAGCAGCTCCATACAAGATATATTGTGGAACTAACCAGCAAACGCTCATTGGAATTGTTGTATTTGGCAGATCTACTAGTCCATATTCACGAGCAGTTTTCAGTCTCTTCATCTCAACAACGGCAGAAAGTACCATGGACAGAGCAGATAAAAATATCCCAGTTCCAATTCTCTGAAGCATTGTAATGCCTGAAGGTTTCCTGGTTATAGCTCTTGCCGTCGGAACAAGGACACGGTCATAGAACGGAATAAGAAAAACAATGGAAAGGTAAATGAGGGATTGAAGTGATGCCGCAGGGACATCAAGACCTGATGAAATCGATCTATCCATAGTTGCTCCTTGCTTAGTAAAGAAAGTCGAGGACTGTGCAAAAACAATACCATATATCAAGCATGTGGTCCATATGGGAACAAGCCCAAGTACTGCCTTAGCTTCTTCAACTTCACCAATGCTACAAACTTTCCCGTCTTCCTTTGAGACATTTGGGGTAAGCAGGGCTTTGTTGAGAAACCTAATTAACACATCAGAAGATCCGAAATTGGTGGATCAGCACAACTCATTTTATGCGCTGATATAAGAGCTTTTTGTTCTGAACCATGATAAGATGTTGTGTTGTTGTGCGAGCAGACATGAACCGACACCCTTTTGGTGACGATAAAGCATCTAGTAATCCTATTTAATGAACTAGCTGTTTCCCTTACAATTCACAACATAAGATACTCTAAAATTGAAGAAAATTCTCTCACAAACTCCTGAATTTCACAGTTCAAGCGACTGGCAGGGCACAAGTCAACAAATAATCTTCTTTGTTGCATGCCATTAGCAACACGAATCAAACACAACTAAGATGCTTTGTACATCACTTTGGTGACAGGAATCTCACATCGTGGTTTAGTACGGTTAACCTAGCTACTGCTTTTGCGTTGCGTTCTTTATCAAACCTCACCGGAGAATGTACGTACAAGCATTGGTGAGCCTACTGTATACCTCTATGTTTAGCCCCAGCCCCCAACTTTTTTAAAAATGTCATATACATCGTCTTTTGACTCTCTCTGTATCTATAGCCATTAGGTGTCCCCAGAATATAAAAAATTACCACAGGGGATACAAATTTTCTCATGACAGCTTAAAAAAGTTGTAACAGAGCTCAATATTTTAATGTTTATGATATTCGAGATTTTGATAATCCTAAATGATTAAAGCTTAGAGAGGGTTTTTGATGATTCTAAATCTTCTCGGCATATTGATAAGTGTATATCACTTCTATTGTTCTAGCTGAAAACGTAAAAAACTTGGAAAATGGTTTGTCTTACTTGAATTGCTCAGAACGTTGGTGAGGTACGATGCCAAGAGCTTCTTCCCTGAAATCTATGGCAGAAGAATTAGTTCGCCAATTCCTTGCAGCTTCAACAAATACCTGGCCAATTCTCAGAAATGCACTTCTCTCTGCCGTTTTGATACCATACCTATATGTCTTGGTTCCAAGTAAGAAGACAATAAGTGCACCAACCATTATAATACATGGGATTCCAAATCCAAGTCCCCAATTAAGGTTATCTTGGATGTAGTTCAAGATTAACAGCGCTATCACCATCCCAGAATTCATAGAAAAATACCACCAATTGAAGAATGAGCTTTTGGCTTTGCTTTCCTCGGGATGTTGCCCATCAAACTGATCAGCTCCAAAAGCCTGAACACAAGGCTTGTGACCTCCTTGACCAATTGCTACGATATAGAGAGAGAAGAAGAATACAATTACTTGTCGGGGATCAGGAGAGCACAAGCTGATAGCATCAGCAGTTTGGCAGCCAGAATCTCTAGAAGAAGGAAGCATTGCTGACAGAGTCAACAAGCTCAGTCCCTGTGGTTAAATCAGAGAGAATCAAACTCCATCTTATGACCCAAGGGCCTGAAATGAATCAACAATATGTATAGAGACAGAACGTGAGTTTGTATTACCAAAATGTAAATACAAGAAGCAACAACAATAGTCCTGTATCTACCAAGGAAAGAATCAGCAATAAATGCGCCTAACAGAGGAAGTAACATCGTCGTTCCTGACCAGACATTTACATTCTCTGCAGCAGTAGCAGTTGACTGGCCAAGCGTTCCCGTCAAATAAGTTATCAAGTTGGAAGATATCCCATAATACGCTGACCTCTCTGCAACTTCCACACCTGCAAACAGCTTCTGTGTCAATGTTTTGTTGTGTTAATGCTTACCAGAGCAGTTAAATTTTTGTTAATACCTATTATGAAAAAAGCCGATCGCCATCCACCAGAGATGGACCTGTAAACAGGGCTGCCATTGTTGTCAACGCAGCCATCAACAACTTCGTGCAAGAGGGGAGTTTGTGTGTCAGAACTGGGCATGATTGTTATTACACTACAGCTATCCAGATCCAGCCACAGCACTCGAGATAGAGAGAGCGACGATCATGTTTCACCCTGTACGAGATGTCAATTATAGGTGGAATGAAATCGCACTGTTGCGTGTTTCCAACCACTCCATTTCGTTTATTAGTGTTTATCATTATGAATATTATTCATTTAAATAGGAATTTACTTTTCTTTCTTTCTTTTTTAATTAATTTTTTAAAATTTCATTAATTAATATTAAATATTTTTTTATTGAGTTATTATACTATTATAACAATTATATTAATTACATTTTTAACAGATTATTTTAATTTATTTAATTTTTTATTAATTCTTTTAAATTTAAGATAAACTAGCGCGTGCTAAATTTACTCATTATTATTATTCTTATTATTGGATCTTAATCCTTTTAGGAAGGTTCTCTCTATCACGTCTCTGGGTTTTTTTTTTCAATGACCATGAGTCCTTCTTTCTTCTTTAATTTCTCTTACACGGCATTATTGACCACTAAAAACAATACACGCGTCACGGCTAGCTTCTCGTTGGCCCACGATGAGTCCAAGTCTTATAAGAGATCAAATATTGCAGCAGCTTGAGCTAGGAAAGGGCCGTAGCCCATACGAATACGCACCAAGTTCATGCAGGAAGAAACACGTGGCATTTCAGACAAAGTAGTATTTTTAAATATGATAATCTACTTGTTTTGAGATTCCGATTATAAATTTTAATTAGATTATTTTTATTTTTTAAAATAAAAATTATATTATTTTAATAAAAAAATAATTAATAAATTATAATCAAGTTTTGCTAAATCATTAAATTACCTGAATTTTTAACTTTTTTATTTTTTATTAACTCGATTTAATTTTAATTCTGACAGCTAGATTTCAAGTTAACATATTAAGTTAAATCGGATTTTAAAACCATGCAAAAGAATAAAAATAAAAATAAAAATAATTATTAATGATAATTATTATTATTTTTAAATTTGAAGTTACAATTATGCTACATAAAGTATTTTTTAAAATATATATATATATATAACTAAATCAATTTATTTAATTGTTTGAGCGTGTATATAAATTAAAAGATAAAACACACAAAACTTTTGTCAAAGTGCATAAAAGCATTGAATATAAATTGTCAAGTACCAATAGTCCATGAATAACATTAGGGATATAATCGTGTCTTTCCATCAAGTAATATATTTCTATCCAATTGATTTCGAGTAAAAAATTCCTGATGAATTTATTTAATTGAAACTTTAATCACAATATTTAATTTGATTAAAAAACCATCCAACCCCTTCGTGAATGGTATTAGAGAGACTAAAGATTATATTTATTATAAAAGGAGACACTAAAAGTATTTAGTAATATGAAAATGTCTATTTTTGTATCGGGTCATGTCTAATTTTGATATTTTGATGTTTGATAATAAAATAGTAATTATTTTTTAAAATATACTTGAAAAACCTGTTAAGATAATATTTTTTTGTTTTTAAAAATTTATTTTTTATATTAATATAATAAATAATTTAGAAAATAAAAAAAATCATAAAAAAATAAATTGAACCAAAGGCTTACCATCGAGGACCGTCGAAACGTACCGCTAGATGATTGATAGCTTTTATAGGAAAATCCTCCGACCGCGTATATGACGTGTGTCAGAGAAGCCACAACGGTTTTAGTCTTTTAGATGTCTTCACTCCCTCAATCTGTGTTCTCTATATGAAGCATTGGAGAGATCATAAAAAGAAAACATTATTCTATGGATTCAGGCTCCATGGAACTCAAAGTGATGTATTGTAAAGACGTTAACTCGTTCAATTTCTTCCAAAAACTCTTAGTTTATGTTCTTGTTTCAATCGTGAGAGATGATGGTGGTGGTGATACTGGTAAAAAACCACTGGGGCTGCAGAAACAGCAACAAAGAACACCCACTGACACAGAAGGAGATGGGAATCCCGAATGGAATCACCAGATGCATTTCGATCTGACCGAGGTTACATTTCAAGATTGTGATCGTTTCTTTGTCCACTTTGATCTGTGTCATGAAGGTCTCTATTTTGGAGACAAAACTATTGGGAAAGTTCGTGTACCCTTGAAAGATTTGATCCAGGAGGCTAATGAAATTGTCAGGTTTTTGAGTTACGAGGTTCGAACTCCAGATGGGAAACCCAATGGGTTGCTAAAATTCTCCTGTAAGGTGAAGAACATGGGGACTAATTCTTCACAAATTGGCATCACTGGGTATCCAATAGTCAATAATCAGCCATATCCAACATCGGAAGTTCAAAGTTCATCAGAACAAGCTCATTATCCGACGTTGGATTTGGAAGGTAACTCCCAGGAAACAGACACTGTGTCTCAAGTTAGCTATACATCAGATTGGATACAATATTCCTCCCAAGAGAATTATTATCCACTACCAGAAGCCTATTATCCACCGCCACCGCCACCACAAGCCTATTATCCACCGCTACCGCTACCGCCACCACCACCGATGGTGGATGGGGCATGGGGATGTAACTGCCAGCCTCAGCCTCCACTGCTCCATAATTGGCCTCCTGGTGCTGATAACTATAGCAGCCATGGGAACTGGAGCCCCATGGCAGGACAATTGCCGACATATGCTGACGAAGAGATGCGGGCAAACGATTTGAGACTGGGGAGAGTTCATCATTCATCGTTTTGGAATGGCAGGTGATGAACTTTGACTTGTTGGTGTGCTTTTGCTACCTAATGTTTTTCGCTGTAGAATGACAGGTACAATGATGTGGCATCTCTGTATGATGCTTTGCTGTCCTCTTCAGGTCCTGGAAGATGTAGCAATTGAGTGCACAAATTTGTCAATCAATTCCCTAGTTAATTAGCAGAAAGCACGATTAAAAGAAATACTGTTTGTATTGAAAATAATTGTACTAGACTGGTGTACATTTTGTGTATATGGCTACCATTATTTTGATTGCTCAAAAGAATAGCTTGCAACCCTCTTGGAAATGGTAGCTGAGAACAAACCAGTTCCAATCCTTTGAAGCATTCTAATTCCAGTGGGTTTCCTAGCTAAAGCTCTTGATAAAGGGACAGATGCGATCAAAGACAGGGACTAGCATAACTATTGTCAGGTTTGTGAAGGATAGAAGCGTAGCAGTTAGTATTATTAAGCCTGATGCAATTGTTCTATCCTTACTAGCTCCTTGCATGGTGAAAAATGTTTAGTGTGCATCTACAATG
This sequence comes from Populus ilicifolia, assembly GCA_015708895.1. Lineage (NCBI taxonomy): Eukaryota > Viridiplantae > Streptophyta > Magnoliopsida > Malpighiales > Salicaceae > Populus > Populus ilicifolia. The sequence continues at coordinate 76,877 of SRLM01000047.1, forward strand.
GCATATAATAGATTTGTAGCCTTATAGGAATAAGCCTTGGCACTGCCTTCGCTTCTTGATCTTCATCAATACTGCATACCCCGTCTTCTCCAAAGCAAATATCCAGCGCAAGCAAGGCTTTGTTGAGGAACCTGTAACATTGGAGGATCCAAATTTCCAGGTCAAGGAACTTCTTTATCTAGACAACATTAAAGTTCCAGTTGTTCACGTAGAGTTTCTGTTACTTGAGTTGGTCACAGCTTTCATGGGCCAAGGTTCTATGATCAGCTTCCATGGTCTGCATATTCCTCGATCGTTGCTGCAACGAAAACCTGACCAATTCTAGTAAAGAAGCAATTCCCTTCGTTAGTCTAATAACTATAAGTTCGAGGTCCAAACAAGAAGAGAACCAATGCAAGAATCATCGTGAAACAGGGCATCCCAAATTGATTGGCTTTCCATGAAGAATGAGCTTCTGCCTTCGCTCTCCTCTGGGTCTTCCATCATCAAATTGATTGGCTTCCAAAAGCCTGGATACAAGGCCTGTGCCCACGTTTTCCAACAGCTACTATAAGAACAAGGCTTCTTTGAAATTGAGAGAATGAAGGATAGCAGACAGATTCAACAAGGCAAGTCCCTGCCAACAATCCAAGGGAAAATTACTAGCATTCAAATTTAATTGTAAGGCAAGAAAACAAAAAACAACATTCTAAATCTTTTGCAAAGATAAGCTATGCTATATTTGATGTCTAATGATTCTCATATAGCTTAATTGTCAGTGAACATATTTTATAGTCAATTTATAAATCAAACTCATTTTATTCATATAAAATATACTTATTATTAATAAAAGTTTTATATCTTTAATATTTATATATATTTGATTAATGAATATAATATTTAATTAATAAATCGAGAGTAAATACAAAGTTCATGAGACAAAAAAAATATTTTAAAAAGTAAATTATAAAATTATTATGATTATAAAATTTATATTGTATTAAAATACTATTTCTAAATATTCCTCGTTAATATTGTACTAAAAATGAATATTAATTAGAGCTATAACACTATCACTCATATCATTTGTTGCAAGAGGGGGTAGTGTTTTAGTTAGCAATTACTTGAAAAAAAAATTGTATATTTTTTTTATTTTTATAAAAAAAAATCAATCATTATCTAAAATGTGAAATTATGAGTTGCCTTTTCTTATGAAATTAATTTAGAGAGAATTACTACTCTAAAGTGATGGGAATAATGAAAATACAAATTCTTATGAAAGTTTTATCCTCACACTAAATTGAGTTCAATCAAATAAAATATATTAAAATTATCAAATGCAATTTTAGTTATACTTTTTAATTTTAATACATATTTATATTTTAAAACATTTCAAAACCTATAAATAAATCAAAGACCTTACCTGAATTAAATTGAACCAAATTAGTTAATTTGGCCAAACATCATAAAAGTGTGGGAAATAAAAATGGTATATGCTTTAACCAAACAAAAACTAAATTAAAGTCACTTTTTTTGCTGAAAAATAATTTTTTTAAGTGAATTCATATAAAATAAATTATTTTTTTATTTTTAGTAATATCATAAAAATAAGTTGGAAATTTTTTTTCAGTATTTGACTATGCTATAGAAAATAAGCTAAAAAATAAATTATTAAATTTATTTAAAAAATTAAGAATAAATCTAATATATAAAATTGTTGAAGGAGGGTGAGATTGAAAAAAAATATCTTAATTTTATAATTTTTTTCAAATAAAATAAATAAATAATAGACCAAATCGTATAGATAAAAAATTCAATCAAGAAAAGGATAGGAGAAAAAAATAAAAAATAAAAAAATAAGAATCAAAGTTGATATATAAATCAAATTAAAAGAAATAAAATTAAAAAATAAATAAATAATTCATAACAAATATACAACAATGAAAAGATTGAAAATTAAATTTGATATAATTAATAAATAATAAAATATTTTTGAATCTTTTTTAATTTTTGAAAAATATATTTCGTTCAAAATAAAAACAAAATATTTTTCTTAAAGCTAAATTTTTTTATTGGAAACTATTTTTTAATTTTTTTAATAGTAAAAAAACATGGAAAAGGAAAATATTTTTATAAAAAAGCGAAATTTTTTTTTATTGAAAATTATTTTTTATTAATTTTTTTTAATAATAAAAAACATGAAAAAGTTTTAAAAATATTTTCTTTCCATAAAAGTAAGAAAACGGTAATCATGTTCATCCTATGCTGCTGGTTGACTCTACAGTAAACTTGTGGGAGTTTCATCATTTAAATAAAAAATTAAAGATTACTTGGGTCGGCTATATACCCCAGGTATACTTCAAGGCCCAGTAAACTTTCCACTAAAAGCCTTGATTTTGGACCCTATTGTTTCTTTTAATTTTTTATTTTATAAATTGATCAGATTGTTTTATCCACATAAACTAACCTAAATGCAAAATTTTCTTTATAAAAAAAATAATTTAAAGAATAATTCTTCCCAGATAAAAAGAGAGAGGATATTTCTGAGAATTAATTTAGAGACGAGTAAAATTGGAAGGGGAGAACCACGAGCCGATATATAGATAACAAAAGAGAGAGCGGGCAAGGACAGAATCCACGGCGGGAGGGAGCGGCGAGGCGGTGCCACACCGTGCAGTAACTTTCTCGATTGCTGTGGCATTTGACTGGCCAGGGGGCCCTGCTAAATCTGCTGTGAGGTTTGATGCGAGCACAACAAATTTAAAGCTCTCGGCCCCTTCTACACCAGAACAAACACAAAGCAAAAGAATATAATTTTCTTCAACGGATTCAAAATATTTCTAAGTACTTGAGAATTCAAGCACTGTACCTGTAATGACAGAAGCTGACTGATCAACAGCCAACAGAGGTGGATTTGGAGACAAGATGGCCCATAGATTGTGACTTCGAGTAATGGATTTTCAGTTGTCAGTGGTGATTTCAGACATGACCAAGGGATCAACTCCAGCGACCACATATATGGCAGAGTAATGACGCAGAGACCACCGCTCTTCGATTAGAGTGTTTGAAATGACGGGTTAACTTCTATTTTTCTAATAAAAATTAATTTTTTATATGTTTTGAATTATTTTAATATATTAATTTTAAAATAATTTTTTAAAAAATAAAATAAATATTATTGAAATACATTTAAATATAAAAAAATACTTTAAAAAAATCATAATTATATTTTTAAACGCCATTAATACGTGAGATCAAATTGTCTCGTTGAGGAATTATTTTAAATTAAAAAAATATATTTTTAGTTTGGAATATAGTTTATGCTTTAAAAACATTATATTTATTAAAAATAAAAAATAAAGTCAGTTTCATCTTAATACACTTCAATCTCAAATACGCATTTAAAATTTGTTTGAAGATATAATAAATATTGTTTTTTTAAATTAATTGAAAATACATCAAGATAATATACTTTTTTATTTTTAATATTAACATATAAAAAATTTTAAAAATATAAAAACTATTAATTTAAAAATAAAAATAATTTTTTTCTAAAACAATACACAATTACTTACCTTGAAAGGATTTAATTAATTAAAGATGGGAGGCTAAGATATTACCAAGCGAGGCACATTTTTAGCCCACCTAGGCAGCTTCCCTAATGGAGAGTCTTCGCTCTCTTTTTTGCCATTCAAGAAGTCTTTTTCATTGGGATCCTGCTTTTGTTAATTTGCAGGTGTTTTTACAAGGGAGGGCGACAAGAAAGTAGTGCAACGAGGTTGAGTTTTGCCCATCTAGAGAAAGTTATTTGAAGAGTGGTTAGTATTAAATAGATAAAGCTTAGTTTTGGATGTGATTGCCCACATTGATCAAAAAGTTTAATGAAGGCAATTCTAACTTTACTAAAAGTAAAAAAAACCATGAACTAAATCCCAAATGTTCAACCCTAAATAATAATAATAATAATAATGATAATTCTGAATTGAATAATATAATTATGAACACCCTTATAATTATTAATATGGGTGAAATCCATTAATGAACATGGATGGAAGATTTAATTGAGCTTTTTTAAATTGTTGATGAATCTATAAAAACCTTAAGGTTTTTCTATAATATTTACTAGTTTATTTATTGTGTTATCGGTACAGTTAAATAAAAAAAATTATAATATAAAAAGATATTATTTAGGATGTAAAAAACTTTTGCTATTTTTACTAAACTTGGTATAATAATTCAAACTCTAAAAGTTTGGCCAGATGATGTTTTTCTTAGTCTGAATTGATGTTATTAACTAAATAAATCTATAAAAAATTNACTTTTGCTATTTTTACTAAACTTGGTATAATAATTCAAACTCTAAAAGTTTGGCCAGGATGATGTTCTTCTTAGTCTGAATTGATGTTATTAACTAAATAAATCTATAAAAAAATAAAGAAAAACAAAGAAATAATTTAGGTAAATCTAATAACTCGTCAAATCCACGATTTAAATTATAAATTTTATTTAGTTAAATTAATATTTTATTATAAAAAATAAAAAATAAAATTATTATTAATCTAATATTAAATAATAAAATTAAAAAAAAATTGCATTAAAAACAAAATGAAAAGACATGTTTTTATTAAAACTGAAGCGTGTGGGCCTGAAAGAGACATGCAGGCCTGGGCTAATATTTTACTTTAAAAAAATAAAAAACTCATTTATGTTTCTTTAAAAAAAATACTGTTAACTCCTTAAAATCAAAACCACGATCTTGACATCAACTCACACGCTTACCGCTTGAACTATGACGCGAAGTGATTAACCGCGCAATTAAAAAAATATATATCTTAGCTTGTTTCGCTATTTATATAAACGCGAAACAAGCTCCATGGCATTTTAGTTATTTTGTTAATAATCAAGGCTAAGATAGTTTCTTTGGCTGCCGCTTTCTTTTATTTTGTGTTTTAATTGTTGGCTGGGCTTTATTATGTTGTGATGTGATGTAATTTGTGAAATGAAATAACCTGATTATTTGATAGTAAATTATGTTGTTCGATTCTATTTCAACTTATTATTATGTTAATACAAGTAACGTATATTTATTATAAGATTTAGTAGCTAGATTGACTTTAAAAAATAATACTATTATTAAAATATTATATTAATTTAATATAATTTTTGGATCTCTATTTGTTTTGAATTTAAAAAACTTTATAATAATCAACTTATTTATATATCTAGTATAAAAATGGTGTGTAACAAGACAGAATGAAAATTGTTTATCGCTGAAAATATTTGTAATTATCTAAGTAGCATATATAGCATCAAGGATGAGTTTATTATAATTATGTGATTTTAGGTTAATTAATTAGTTAAAAAAATTTTTAAATCACTGATTTGAATTTTGGATTTTATAAATTTTAAAATCACTAAAAATTTATATTATCATTAATTTAGGGTTTATATAATTAATTGANTTTTTTTAAATCACTTATTTGAATTTTGGATTTTATAAATTTTAAAATCACTAAAAATTTATATTATCATTAATTTAGGGTTTATATAATTAATTGAGATACATGCAGGTTCACTCAAGCATTCATATTAATAAAATAAATAAATTTATTATGAAATGTTATTAAAATATAAAGCAATAAATAATTATTAAAAAATGCCTTTCACTACTATTTTATTATTGTTATTATCTCCCTTTTCTTTTTGAACAATTGACTAAGCATACTCAAGTTAATTTATTTTTATTTTGTCATGGATATATTATGTATCTAATAACTATGCTCGAAGATATATTTTACCCAGATTACTAGATTAACCAGTCCCTTGTCACATGATCTTTTTAGAACAGTTTACCCATTAAAACTTAGCAAGAGCAGAGGAAGTAACCCTGTTAATATCTTTCAGGAAAGGAAGTTCATTGTGCAAGTTGATCAAAATAATTTATCACAAGATTCAGTCAATTTAAAATTATCTCTCTGTTCAAAATCCGTCTAATCTTATTAATGCACTTCCCTCGCAGATTGTTTTTATCTGGTTATTTATTTTTTAAAACAAAAAATAATTAATATTATAAAATCCAGTTTTAATAAAAAAAATATTTTAATATACAAAAAATAAATATTGTTCATGGGATGTGGTAGGTAAATTTTTAAAATTTATTTCTTATTTAATTATATAATAATAAAAATAAATTCGAGTGATAATATTAAAAAGATCATGAAAAAATATTATAAAAAATACTATAATTTTATTGGAAAACAAGGTAACAATAAAATAATATTCTAAATATATTTGAATTTATTTACTTTGATAACACTTAATTAAAAAAAGAAATTTAAAAAACATAAAGGCTTTCTCTTTAAAAAAATAAATCAAGTGTTCGTGTTTGGTCTCTAGCAAAGGAGGACAAGGGAGTGAACCACCTTCTTCTTCTTCTTTTTTGATTGGGCGTTGTTCGCCACTTTTATATATACGAAAGTAGATTACTCATCGTCTAAGAGGTGGCTCTTTTGAGGATCTAAGATGGCCAAAAAGATGTTTCTCGGTCTCTTGTATCTAAAAAAAATTATTTTCATCTTTTTTTTTCTTCACTTAAATATATTACAGGAACACCTTATAAATTTCAACAAATCTATGTACGATTTTAATCAGTTAAAAATAAAATAAAAAATTAATTCTTGGACCATAATTTATTTTTTTAAGGATAAAAGATAAAAATATCTGAATAAAAATTATTTTCATCAAATAAAACTTATTAATTGTAGTAAATTAATAACTTTTTTTCTCTTCTTGATAGATAATTATTTTTTTTATATTTTTTAAATAAAATATTTTAAATGTTGACACATGAATAAAACTCATGTAACCAACAAACTTTTTCTCTCATCCACTTTTTAGATGATTTAGAAAAATAAAAAATAAATTCAAAGGCACAAACACTAATAAAATAAAATTTTAAACCAAAACATTATTATAAATTAAAACTACCCTTTCTCACAAAGTACTATTCATTGGAATAGTACTTTGTATTTTTTTTCTTTGATTTTTTTGATCAATATTTTTTTAAATTTTATTTTTTATTATTAGATTTTTTTATCTGGTTATCATTCTTTAATGACATGAATTTTAAGTTTGGTAGGTTAACGTAATTTGACGGATTAGCCTGGTTGACTTAGATTTTTTTTTATTTTTTTTAATTTCATCATTTAATATTGATTTAATTAAAAATAAACTTTATGATTTGTTTTATTTACTTTTCATCAAGTTATACCAATTTTATGATCTAAGAATGGTGCTTAATGGCTTAACCCGAGTTGATTAGAGTTGTTTTTTGTGTTTTTTATTTAATTAATTTTATTTATTTTTCATTCAATACTTGATCAGTTGAAAATTGAGTTTTATAATTCATTTTGATATATTTTTTATGAGAATATTTTAGCCTCATAATCAAGATCATACATTTTGGTATTTTAACCATGATTAAATTATATTGTTTTTATGTTTTTTTTCTAAAAGGTTATATCAATCTCGTGACTTGGATGATGAATTATATAATATTCTCATAAAAATTAATATTAAATTATGTTTTGGTATATTGGTCTCATGACCCGGTTTCACAAGTTTTGATATTTTGATCCTGGTTATATCATATTATTTTTATATTTTCTTTCTAGTAGATTATATCAGTCTTATGACTCGGGTCATGAGTATATTAATATTAAACTTGTTTTTTATTGGGTTGTTCTAATCTAATGACCTGGATCATAGGTTTGGTGAATTAACACAACTGACTTATTTTTTTAATTAGATCTTTTTTATTAATTAATATTGTGTTTGATTATAAATTAAACTTTATAATTTGTTTTATTTTATTTTTTTATTAAATTATCCCGGTTTTAGAATACACAAATAGTGCTTAATAGTTAACTCAAGTCTAATGAACCTAGTCATGAGTTTGGTGGATTGACTCATGTTATTTTTTATGTTTTTATTGATTTTTTTAATCTTATCATTCAGTATTAAGCTAGTTGGGGATTGAAATTAGTAATTGTTTTTATTTTTTATTGGATTATTTCAGTCTTATGATTTAAGTTGCTAGTTTGACATGTTAACTCAAATTATTTTTTTGGTTTTTTTAATTGATTTTTTTTAATTTTATCATTCAATTTTTAATTGATTAGGAATTAAATTTCATAATTTATTTTAATTTATTTTCTATAGAGCTATTATTATTTCACAACCAGGGTCACAAATTTAACAAATCAATCCAGATTGTTGTAGGTTATTTCAATATGTTATTATTTTAATATTATAAAAAATATTATTTTAAAATTTTATTTACCTAAATATTCTTTTTATAAATTGTTTTTGAACTAATAAAGTTAATTGAATTATATTGTAAAAACCCTCGTACAATTTATTTATTTTCCCACTAAGAAAAAAATTATTAACAATATATAGATATTTTTATTTGATATTCAATTAACAAATTAACTTAACGAATAAAAAGTCTAACTTTGTCACACAAATTTCAAATAAGTTATAATTTTTTTTATTTTCGGTCTATTTTATTTGTATCTTTACACCAAGAATTCAAATCAATCCGTAATCAAGTTCGGAAATTAATCAAAACCTTTTAACTTCCAAGAATATACAAATAGAAAATATCATAAACTAAAAACAACACCTTCTTAAACAGGGCAATTAGAAAAAGTTTGATGATAACAAACAGTACCTTTTGAGTGATGTTGTTAATCTTATTGAAATATATATTAATTATATTTTTTATTTTTTAAAAATTATTTTTGATATCCATACATTAAAATTATTTAAAAATAATAAAAATATATTATTTTAAAATAAATTAAAAATATAAAAATTTTAATTTGGTTAAAAATGCAAGATACTCTAAATACAAATATACTCTAAATATAAAAATACGAATATAAGCAAAGCGCAGCTCGTTACAGTATTTTCGGGGTTATTTTTCTTAATTTTTAATCTAATTTAAATGTAATGAAATTGTAATGCCTGCCTAGGATGAATCCAGAAGGTAAGGAAGCAGGAACTAGCGAGCAAAATGACGTTTTCTTACTTGGAAGGCAAAAATTATTACTTGAAGCCTCCAAAATTGAAATTACATTACCACATCCTAAGATTAACAAGATCACTCAAACCATAATTAACAACATCAAATCCAAGATGTAATTTACATCAAACCCCCCCCCCCNAAAAAAAAAAAAAAATCTATTAAAAAACTAACCCAAAAGAGGAGTATTGAGATTGTATTCATGATCATTTTGACCATCCTGATCATCGTCATGATCATCAAATTCATCACCACACTCATAAACAGATCCAACGAGCCGTAGCTGATCTTCTAAGTACCTTTGCAATAACCCAACTTCTTTCCCCTCTTCCTCTTCACAATCACAGTCACAAAACCCCTCTTCACACATGAGCAACCGATCGCCTCCTTCCTCTTTGTTCTTGCCCCGGCCACGGCGGCAGAGGCGGATGCATAGCTTAGAGGCACATAGTAGAGGCAAGGTGACACAGAGGAATGGAAGGAGGATCGGTGAGAAGAGGAGGAGGAAGACGCAACGGCTCCGCCGGGTTCGGAGCCAGGTGCTGGTGGCTAGCATGACTCGATAAGGTGGGGAAGACATGGTGGGGGATTGATTGTGGTAGCGGTGGTGTAGGCGGAAGTCATGGCGGTGAATCGGTGGTGGTGGAGCCTTGGAACTTGGGAGAGGAGAAGGGGTGTAATGTGAGTGGGGATTTTTATACATGGAGGGCGTGTGATTGTTGAAAGCGATGATTTTTTATTTTTTGAAGCGGTTAATCTTCCTAAGGAAGTTGCAAGGACTTCGATATTTTGAAGCCGTTAATCTTCGCAAGGAAGTTACAAGCACTGATGATAATTTAATCTCATCTTATGAATTCAATTGAAATGACTTTACCTGATTTGAAAGTATAATTTTTTTTTATATACAATAAATAATAAATAGAATATAAATATGATCAAATTTATTAAAATCCAATATTTATCATTTAATATAAATATACATACTTTATACTTTAGTTTGTGTGTATATATATATCAACTGTTTTATTTTTTATTAATAAATAATAGATATTCATTGCATGCTTAAAACCCCGTAAATAATTGGCATGGTATAAATATTAAGAAATTTAACCCATGAGCGCTCATTATCATCCCTAGTTGTAAGGACTAAAGAGTACTTGTAATTTCTTATTGAATTTTAATTTAAAATTAATTTGAGATTTAACATGCTTATTTATTGAAAAATAATTTTTTAAAAATGATTTTTATTAAAAAAATAAACCACTAAAAAGTAAATTATTTTATAATATTTGATAGTGTCATAGAAAATAAATAGAAAAATATTTTTTAGCATTTAATTATGTCATGAAAAATAAATTTAAAAATAACTTATTAATGTTTTAATTTTTTTAAGATTATTAAAAGAATGAGCACTGAATTTTATAGATACAAAATTAAAGGAGAATGAAATTAAAAACTAATATAATCTCATAAATTATTTCAAATAAAGTAAATAACAATTAAAATAATAAAGATCAAATCTAACAGATAAAAAATAAAAAAATATAGATTGTTTTAAATTATTTTAAATAAAATAAATAGAAATAAAAAGAATAACAATCAAATCTAATAGATAAAAAATCTCAATTAAAAAAAAGAAGTAAATAACAATTAAAAGAATGAGACCCAAAGTTGATATAAAATTCAAATTATAAGGGATAAAATTAAAAAAATTCAAAATAAAATATATAGAAATAAAATGTTAAGGATAACATTTAATAAAATCAACAAATAACAAGATAATTCTAATTTTTTCACAACTTCTAAAATATGTTTTCACCCAAAATAAAATAAACACTTTTCTTAAAACTCTACTAATTCTTTTTATTAAAAAATTATTTTTGTTTATTAATTTTTTTTTAAAAATAAACAAACACAAGATAAATTGAAAAACACTTTCTAAAGAAAAAAACTTAATTATTTACTTTTAATTTTAAAAATAAAAAAATCAATAATTATTATAGCCAGTGTTAAATCACTTTAATGATAAATTCAGTATTGTTGATATTATTCTATTTTTTTCTATGTTGTTGTGTTTTTTTTATAAATAATTTTAAAAATAAAATAGCTAATTGCTTTCATCTAGCCCATCCATTAATATTATCATTAGCTTTTATGAGGATATTTTTTTTATTCACAAAAGCTATATCATTATCAAATATATAATGAAAGGCTTGAAATTAATTTTGAGTGTTTTATCATTCTTGTAAGAACACAAAAATTGGATGGTAAAAAAATTATTTTAAAACTTACTCTGGTTGATGGGTTGAATTAAATCCTAGATTGATGGGATTTAAAAAAAATTAAAAATTAAATTAACTTAATTAAAGAATTTCTTGATTTTTTTAATTTATTTTTTAAAATAATATTATTTTGATTACTTTAAAAACTAGATTGGGGTTGAATCTCTAAATCAACTGCAAATTAAATTTTGGACCTATAATAAATAGGACTAAAGAAAATAATATATTAAGTTATGTATCCATTTGGTCATGAAAATCACTTAAATAATATATATTTTTGTAGATATTTAAGATTTTTTTTTATGAATGATTCTAAGAATATATTCTCTATATTAATTCAGTATATTTTGAGAAACTTAATAAATGTTTTCTAAATATTAATTCCAAAATATATTAAATTATTTTTAGAGTTAAATCTTGTTTCCCATATTTATTGATAATCAAAACGGAGTTTTCCCCTTCACTCACTGCACCTTTATCATCTTCCCAGTATTCTAATGATTTTTTTTTTAAGCTTACTCTATTAAAAGAAGTTATCACATACACAATACTGAAGGCAGGTCCATGTAGAGTTGTCAATTGTTCGAATATATATATAATCTTTCTCAGAAAAAAAAAAGAACAAAAAATATTGTATGCAAACCAGTGGGGGAGTCACATGGGTGCAAAAGGGAGCAATTACCCCCCTTAATTCTTTTTTTTTTTCAAAATAATTTTTTTGGTTAGCTGCTTATTAGCTTCTTTTTTCTATACTAATGAGTTATTAAAAATATTACAGTTTATAATAATATATGGGTTTGTTGAATTAATATATCTATGAGTAATATTATATATTAATAAATATAAATTGAAATGAGTTTTAATAAATTGATAAATATTTTGCTATGAATTTTATATGAAAAATGATGGTGATAAATTTACTAGTTATTAAAAATAAAATACATGGCAATTAAAAAAAGGGATATAATAGATAAATTAAAAAGAAAATATGTAATATTTATATTTAATCCACTTGTATAAAACAACAAGTCAGCAAGAATAATATCAATATGTAACTATCATTTTAAGTAATTATTTTAGATACTATGTATCATATATCAATATGGAATTATTGCCAAGAACTTTCATACTTCTTAGAAAATTTAAAAATAGATAAATAAATTTTTTTTTATATATTGAGAAATATAATTTTAATGAGATTAAAAATAAAATCATTATAAAGCAAGTTTAAAATATAAAATCTTGAAAAAAATAATTATAATGTAATTTTTTATTTAAAACATTTTTAAATTGATTTTGCTTGACTTGAGTTGATAAATTTCTTTATATAACAAATATATGTATAATATATAATATCAAATATTTATTAGTAATTTGCCTTTTTATTTAAAAAATTCTAGCTCTGCCACTGATGCAAACATATTATTGTTAAAAACACATCTATTTATTATGAGAAATATTTTTTCAAGAAAATAATAAATATTTTTTTTATTGCATATACCAAATATATTAATGTTTTACATAACACTATTTAAAAATCCTTTCACATATATTTATGCTAGGCTTTGGACCTTCAATTTATTATAGGTAAGATAAAAAGTATATAACTGTATTAAAAAATATAAATGTTGTTTTCTTTTATCTGCATGTGATAAAATATTTAAAACAATGATAAAAAAATCAACCAATATATCATGATAAATGAAAAAAAAAGTTTGTGTGACTTGTTTAAACAAACAACAAACTAGATACCTAACTCAAATGGTGATATGGTTAAAAGAAAAATGCCTTTGTCATTTTAGTCTTATCTAACCCTAACTTAAATATAAAAATAAAAAATTATCAAATGATTAAATGAAAAAAAATTAAAGAGTTAAATGAAAAGATGACGATAAACTATATTGACTTGAGGTAACACATAAATTTTACCGTCCATGTAATAAATATGACCATAATAAATTAATGTGACTAAATAATTTTTCTTTCTTTCTTTTCCTTTTATTATTTTCATGATTGTACCTTCATTGTATTTTAATTAACTACAATTCTTTTTATTATTTCCATGATTGTACCTTCATTGTATCTTAATTAACTATAAATTAGATTAAATTTAGAAGTATATAGAAGGATTTAAGCTAAAATTTTAAAAATATATCATACTATATTTGATCTCATTCAACTTTAATTAACAAATAAAATTAGAACCTAGGCAAAACATGATCCTAATTAGGCACAATTGTTTTAAGATAAATAATAAAAAAATGATTAAATTGTTTTTTTTTTAATTTTAAGTGAAATAAAAAAAATCAATGATAACAAAGAGTTAAACTATATATATATATATATATGATTCAGGGGGAAAATGCATTAAAAAATCCTAAATATTGTGTCATAACTCATTGAATCACTAATCTATGCTAAGGACTCAACAAAGTCTAATAATTTTTTTTATTAAATTTATATTGCATCTAAATAAAGAATAAAAGAATTGCAAAAAAAAATCTCGCACAAAAGAGCCTGGTGCATCTGGGCCCATTAAAAAAGACCCCAGGTATTTGGGTCTTGTGGCTAAACCCATCCACCTAGATTTTTTTTAGACATTTTTAAAGGGCGGTCAAAATTAATCAGGCAACATGTCACCTATTGAAGTAACTAATGTGTCTCCAGTTTACCAATTATAATGATTCTTTATTCATCTTAGTTATACAAGAAAAGAAGAGCAGGTACTAATTAATGACATATTAGTTATTTTATTATTTTCTTTAATGTTTGAGCTTATTTAAAACTTTATTTTGAGTTAGAATTCAAGACCTGTTTAGATCAGGTTATGAGCTTTTTAGTTTAGGATTTTTGGATTAGTTTTGTGTGTGTGTCAGTTCAACCCAAAAGGGTAAATCCGTTTGGGTTAATTTTTAAGAACTATTTAAATATAAGTAACCTAAATTTCAGTAGTTATTAATGAATAATACTTTTGAATTTTTTAGTTTTAACGCGTGAGAGTGATTCTTATATTCTTCAGTTCATGAAAGAACTGAATATGACTTATCAAAAATTAACTGACTTTGTGGCGTCATTCTACTTTATTCCAATAGTGTTGGTGCCTAGGACATGTTTTTATTAGGTCACACTCCTATCAGATATTTTTTAACTTTCCAATATCAAATCTCAATTTTGATTGGGGGTTGAGTGACCACGTGATCATAAGATTCACATTACATTAGGTTTTGCTTTATTTTAGAGAAAGAATAGAGAAGGTGAATAGAAGAAAAAATAAAAAGGTGTTGCAACTTATATGCATTATTGTTAGATTTAACTTGATTTGGTTGGTGGACTAGAAAAATCCAATATTAAAAATCTAATTTATGTTAAGGTTCGATTGATTCATATAAAAACTCACTCTAAAAAATTCAATTATTTTGCCTAAATCAATAAGAAATTAAATAAAACAATATTATTTTAATAAAAATAATTAACTTGATGGTTTAGGCTTTTTTTGTGTGTGTTTATCTATTATGTTACTTGCTAGATTAATTATAAGGGTTATGAGATAGTTCGGGTCAAAGGATAAGAAAAAAAAACTTGGTAACGAGCTAGACTTGGTAAGCATTTCATATGGAAAAAAAGTTGGAGCTAGAAGAAAATGAAGACAAGTGCGGGTTGTGGGTTAGATTAGGTAAGTATTGTATATAAAAATCAAGTAGTCACGAAATCTAGATCAAAAGAAATAAAAATCAAGTAGTCATGAAATCTAGATAAAAAAAAAAGGAAAAACAAATTTAGCTGTAAGTAAGTATAGATAAAAACATCATCAACAACAATTACTATGTAATTGAACTAAGTTTATAAGATCTTTAAAACATGTTATTAGTAAGCTTGTAATCCTAAAAATAGATAATAAGTAGGCAAATAACTTGTAGAATGTAGATTGATAATTTGTAGGCAATAATCACTAGACTTATAAACCAGCAAGCTTATAGTTTTTATTGTAATTTGGTATGCTTGCAAATTTCATTACAAAAAAATCTAGAAAATATTAAAAAATATATTAATTCATGTTCTCTTATCAAGGAATTCTTGCGCATAATTGTAATAAAATAAGAATCATCCAATGAATATTATTTCTTTGATCTTAAACTGTTAAGATATATTTTGCATTTAATTACTTTGATCCAAAGTTGTTTAATTACTTTTCCAGTTTAAATATTTTTTTATATATAAAAACAAAGATCATATGAATAGTTTAGAGTTAGAAATCTTTAACATCATATTTAACATTCAACTTAAAAATTTAAAATTCTTTTAATTGAGGCAAAAAAAACCCTGAAACCTTATCTATCAAGTATGTTTTAAGGATAAAAAAAGATAACATCATGTGTGTAATGTTAACATATTAGATGTTTTTTTTACACTATTAAATCTAAACAAGATGTACTAGTTTGAGAGAAAAAATGACTGGTTAGGATCCAATTAGATTTCTAATTAGATTAAATTGTCAAATATTTTATCTAAATCTAGGCTAGGTTGGGGGGAAAGATCTAATATGATATAAATTGGAATATATAACTCAATCTAAATGAATTTATTATTAAGTGAAGGATATTCATAGTATTAAGTTTTTTTTTCTTTTCCCATTTTAGGAATCGTTAAAATCCGACCACAATATATATGACCACCCTACATTATAAGAAATTGTATTAGAAATTTTAAGGGCTATAGTTTAATTGATCATATTTTAGATTTATTTTCTTGAGATCACAAGTTTGAGTCCCACAAATCTTGAAATAACTAAAGATTTATATGATCGTTAACTTTAAAGCCCGTGAGATTAATCAAATTACATGCAAGCTAATTTGAACACTAACATTAATAAAAAAAATTATATTAGAAAATAATGATAGAATAAACTTGTAATTTATTGACTTTGAAGGAAGAAATTCTTTATGTTTCTTTGTCTTTATCTTTGAATTGATAGTATCCCTTACTGTGAACATAGATTTACTTTGTTTTTAAAAACTAATTTCTTAATTTAATAGGAAATTTATTTGATCTATGATGATTTGATCTTTTATTTTTGTTTTGTATACCAAAATACCTCTTCCAAACCATGGCAAGAGTTTGCCAAAATCGCACCACAAATCATTATATATTGCTACCCCACAATAAAACAATTCGTGCTGGAAGATGATGATAAAAAAAACTTTAAACAATTTGACTTTGAAGAAGGAAAATCTATACCTTCAAAGTAAAATTTGCCCAATTATGGATATTACTTGATTGGTCCATAGAAGATATTTCCAAGACATCACAAAGCCATCAAGAGTTTGATGGATAGCAAATCAAAGACTTCTCTTAGAACTTCAGCGAGAGATAGTATTTTTGTAGATAAAAAGGAAGAAGAAGAAGATGAAGAAAATGCAATCATTAGGCTCTTAAATTCAAAAGAGTTGTCGGCGTCGCATATCTATAATTTTAAGGAGACCATTGCATAGTTTATGATAAGACACAAATCAAAAGTTGTGTTTATTTGATAATATAATATACATAAAATATATCTATTCAATGTAATATGCATAATCTCTTCTTTATTCTTACTGTTATACCCAAAATAGTTTCAAGATATTGATCTCAATATAAAATAATGATTATGTACCATGGAATTAATAGGCGTTCCAGAGCAAACCAAATTGAATTCTAGAATTAAATGGCATAGTTGCTCGCATATTATCGTGAATTTGTTTTTGGGGATTTTTTTGTTTATATATATATATATATATGAAAATTAACCTTTCGTTATTCAAGTATTTTTTTTAAAACAACTTTTTAATAGTAACAAAGTTTATTAAATAAAAAAGTTAATATATTCATAAAAACTATAATGATTTAAGCCAAAGACAATATTTTTTTTAACCAAGAACCTAATTTTTTACTCATGTATTTCTTTTTCATTCTAATGAAACATACTTTTATTTTTTGAGAAGAGTTGTTTTTAAATAAAACCTAAAATTTAAAAAATCATGAATAGATTATTTTTAAGTACTTGTAAGAAAAACATATTTTAGAAAATCATACAAAAAACCTACAATTAGAAAATATACATTTATTCTATGAGTAAATTATTTAAAAAATTCTTCAAAAAGGGGGGCTGTTTCACATCTGTTCCTCTACAGCTACCTTTCGCCCAACACGATCACAAATGAAGATAGAGAATTGTAGGAGGACGAAATGAACCATGTCCTAGTCAGAACGATTGAAGAAAGAAAGAAAATGCTGGCCCTTCTTGCCCAGGGGACATCGTTGGAGAACAATGTCAGGGACAGGGTAAGAACCTTCTTCCGTTGGTCACGCTATGGGTGGTTATTTTTTGTTCGTTAAGATTTTTATTAAAAAAATAATTAAATTAATTTTTTTAAAAAAATCAAAATCAAATTAAAATTATCCAAACTAATCAAACCAAATTTCGGTCTGATATTTTAGAAAAAAACTGGTTCAAACCAGTTTGCCCGATTTCTTTTTAATTTTAGCTTGATTTTTCATGGTTTGATTCGACACCAAGAAAGAAAGATTTTAGGGGACAAAATAGGGTTTTTCATGCCCCATGAATGACAAAAAAAAGTGCTTGTTTTTGTAATATTAAATCTAGTCCATGTTGTTTTAGATTTTTTAATTGAAAAAATTAAATTTTATTTTAGAATATAAAGCATTTGGAATTGGAATAAATCATAAAGCATAAACAAAACAACTTATAAAGTATAAGATGATGCAAGCATAATAGAAAATGATAAAACTTAAAAGAAAAAAGTTTAGTGACCATATTAGAATAATTTTTCACGGATTAAAAAAAGAGGAGTTGACTCAGCTGCCCTCTGAGTATCCGAATGTAGTGCCACATTAAAAGAAACAATAATTTACCTTCCTCTCTTAGTATTTCTTGAAATGTAATTATAATTATAATAAGTATACATTTCATCAATCTAGAGCAAACCACTTGTGTATTAATTAGAATCATCCAACAAATCACGAATTCAAAGTAAAACTGAAGAGGATCCATAGTGGATTGTGTCAAAAAGCAGCTCATATTCCATGTCCATACTAACTTCAAGTGCAAGGAATGAGATAAATGTTTGCATGTTAGGAAGCTCTGAAACATGACTTCAAAACACCGATTGCCCATGAGTAGTTCATAAGATAGTTATTAAAATGGAAAATATGCAAGAAAATGCATGAATTATAGAGCGGGCAACAACAATGACCGATAAAAATAAATAATTATAATCTTTAAGATAATTGAAGTGATAAAATTTTAAGTTTACTTCTAATTACGAGTTTAAATTTTTTTTTAAATCATGTAAGATTTAAATGGTTGTTAACTTTAAATTTATTATAATATTATTGTTAATATATAAATTATTTCAAATATCTATATTAATAAAAAAAATACTTATAAATTATTACTTAGGGTTGTAACTTTTTAAATTTTAATTCAATAGACAACAGCCAATGACATAAAGTAATAATATTTCAACATTTTGTTAATATTTTAATTTGACCACTCATTTTTTCAATGTCCCAACAAGTTGTACATCAAATGAAACTCCTCCGACCTAAGCTTTTCTAAATTGAAGCCTTTATCCAACTCAGAAGAACTTTCCAATTTTACATTGACAATGACCAAGGTCTTCTTTTATATAAAATTATATTAAAATATTTTTTATTTTTAATAGCACGGAATAATAATAATAATAATAATAATAAAACATTAATTTAATATTTTTTTAAACAAATATACTCTTAAAACACTTTCAAATGAAGTTAAAAACACGTTATCAAACACGGATCTGATATTATAATAATAATAATAATTTTTTATTTTAAAATATATTAAAATAAAATATTTTTAAAACGAAAAAATAAACTTAATGTGAATATCAACTTTAACGGGTTACGAAGAAGAGGAGGTCCCACCATAGTCTAAAAGGGCAGCGAAAAGAACGATGGCCGCGTTGTGTGCATATGTGGCTGGGTGCGATAGCGGTCACCTCTCCTTAAATTTGCCATTAAAAGCAACCACATTTTCGTAAGGAAATAAAAATAAAAATACTCTAGCAACAATCATAAAAAGTAACAGCTTTCACGTGACTCTTTCTGCCACTCTCTAAATCCCACTTGCCTCAAGCTCCTCCAGCAACATCCCTCCTAGTTTCTTCTCCGTTGGACCGTGGAACCACGCGGTAGCTTTGCATCTGGGATTTATGTTTTGACCGCGATGAAGCACAGTAATCAAATCTACAAAACGATGACGTTGCAGCTCTTTAAAGATTAAACCTCTACAATTCACGTGCAACGCATCCCTCCTTAATCACCCTGCATCTCATCTTGATGAGAAGTTTCCTCATCGCACGGTAAAAATGGGAAGTAAACATGGTTACATGTACACGTGCGATGTATAGAGTTAAAGCATTAAATAACAGACAAGAACCATCTACAAAATCTGGCTTCGTGTGAGACTCTTTAATTCCACTCGACTGAAGTGCTTAAAAAAGGAAAAAAAATTCTTTTCCTTTTCTATTCTTACACTATCCCTACCAAAAAAAACAAAAAAAACCATCAAAGCTTCTAAAACCTGAGAGAGGAAGCAGATGCATCAAGCACCAGCAGGAAGCGGCAACACTAGTGGCGGTGGCGGAGGAGGAGGTGGTGGCGGCGGGCTTCCTAGGCTCTGTTCAGCACCAGCCACGTGGTTACTAGCACTTCTTGAAGAAGAAGAGGAGGACCCGTTAAAGCAAAATCAGAACTTGACTCAGTTACTCACTTCAAACGCACCTTCAAGTAGAAATTCAGCGCCCTTCAATGCTTCCAGTGCTGCTGTGGAACCCGGTTTGTTTGAAACGGGTGGTGGTTTTCAGAGGCAAAACAGCTCCCCAGCTGATTTTATAGGGAATTCTGGTATTGGAAGTGACCAGGGGTATTTTTCTAACTATGGAATCTCTTCAAATTATGAGTATATGCCGCCAAACATGGAGGTTTCACCTTCTGTTAAAAGGGCTAGAGAGATTGAGTTGCGAAACCCTTCTGCTAGATATCCACCTCCTTTGGTATGTTCACACCAATTTGTAACTGATGTTGGTTATTAATCAACTGTGTTTTGGTTGTCTTTCTTTCTTATCTTTTGTGGAAGTATGTGGGTTCTAATTTATTTGTGGTGGGGCGCTCTTTAATTGGCCACTTATTTCCAGAAAATGGAGAATCAAGAATGGTCTTACTTTCATGACCGAAGTTTGAGCTACTTTTTTTCTGTAAATGTTCGGATTTATGTTGTGGGCGATGGGGTAGTCATTTTAGTTTCTGTTTTGCTAGAAAGGGGCGCAAACCGGACCTCTAAGGGCTTCTAGTCTAATAGAAATGGAGATGGACAAGCTTTTGGAGGAATCAGTGCCTTGCAAGATTCGTGCCAAGCGTGGCTGCGCTACACATCCTCGGAGCATTGCGGAGAGAGTAAGATGAATCAATTGACTTGCTGTCTGATGAATTCTAGGGACAGACAAGCCAAAGTGCTTTTTGCTAGTCCTAAATGAACTTTGTTTCCACTGACTTAGGTTCGGAGAACTAGAATTAGTGACCGGATAAGGAAACTTCAAGAACTTGTTCCGAATATGGATAAGGTAACTCCCTTTTGAACTTTTACTGAAAATTTAAATGTCTTTGGGTTGAGATTATCTCTGTAGTCACAGATTTCAACATGGAAAAAGTTTGATTGCAATTTTATTGTAATAGTGCTTGTCTTGCCAGAGAATCTTGGTAGCCTTTCTGAGTAAACAATAGACATTTTCAAGTCTATCTAGAGCAGCAAAACTTCCGTAGCACTTAATATATTTTAACTGTTGTTAAATCCTTTGAATTCCCACATCTATCATTTTATGTGAGAGTTCGAAGTTGAAGTGCAACTTTGAGAGCCTCTTTCATAATATGGATCTAATGAGAGAGGAGGGAGGAGAAACTTCATTAGGTGCTTTTTTGCTATAAGCTTTCCTAACATATTATGAACATTAACTACTAAAGTCTTTGTGTTAGATTTCTCAATTCCTAAATTTTTATAGTCCTAAACTGTAGAGGAAGAAACAAGGGTTCTCAAGCCTAAGGTTAAAGCTCTTAACCGGAGAAAATTTTAGAGAAAACTCTCATATATTCTAAAACGTCTTTATTTCATAATTCTCTCTCCGAAAAATTGCCTGAAAGGCTGTTTAAATACAAGTTTAAATGTTCTAATTAGTAAAATCCTAATTAAATTGCAGTCCTAATCTAACTAGGAAAAAAACCATAAACAATAAGGAAAATTCCAAAGCAGTTATCTTATGGGCCTAATTTGAGCATAAAAACAAAAGTACCTAGCAATCTCGGAGCCCCTATATAATTAGGCTTTTAGAAAGATCTATAAAAATTTCAGCTTGATTCAATTCAACAGTAGAATTAAAAACAAGTTGTGCTAGTTTACACGTTTGACTCATCTAGAATTCCTTAAAACCCGAAAAATCTTAGCAATTAAAGAACTAGTATAATAAAACTAAGTATGCCAAGAACAATGAAGATAGTGTCCCATGTCAGCCACTTGTACTTATGAAAAACTTGCTCTCGAGTTAACTGTTAGAAATTGAACTTGGCAATTTCAAAGGAATCTCAAATATAGCATTATAGCAAGCCTATTCACAAACTGAATTTACTGACACTTCTAACCAAATCGGTTTATTCACCCTCTTTTGTTAAATTCTCTAGACTAGCCTTTCCTATGACTTCAAAAAGAGAATATATTCCTTTTTTTCTTTGATTTCAACTTCAGCCCCCTAAGTAAATTTAGCAACTCGTTCTAGCTTTTCATAAGTTAGCTTAATCTTAACCTATTTGCTGACTTCAGATTGTCTCTTGGATTTCACCTCCGCTTCGCATTCCTCTTGTTTTTCAGCTCCCTCCTCTTGTTTTTCTCTTGGAGAGGTGTGGTGGAGATGGTGGTGAAAAATGATATTTTTGTTATTTTTAGGCTTTAGAAACTTTAGTTATTATTTCAAATATATTGGCAATCTTGTAAATAATTACTTTTTTTTGGTTGACTTTTTTAGGCACTAACTCCTAAGGATGTAAAGTGCTATATGCCTTCAATTTTTAGGTTGTAAAGTATAGTATTCAAAAACTTGGTTGCAAAGTTAAAAAAAGACCAAACCATAGTTTGCTTAAAGTGTGATTTTTCCTAAAAGTGATTATGGCAAGAATAATCAAGATAGTGCCCCATATTATACTATACTATTATTTAAATGTTTTAACTCTTTAAGCATAAATTATAAATTTAGAAACTATTATATAGATTTCATCTTTAGAAGAATTAGTGAATTAATTTATCATCAATTCCATGACAATTAGATTCAAGTCCTCCTTGAAAATAATGTGAGTTGACTATAAAGTGGGGGTTAATGATGATAGGGTGAATGCAAAAGCATATTGTCTACAAGAGTGTTGACATAATGCTCTATGAGAATAAGGTTTCTTTGGTAGTCAAGGATTGTTTGTATGTGTCAAGGTGTTTATTATTAGTTTTTGGTCAGGGTTGATGGAAATGCAAAGGCTAGAGAAATGGCATTATATAAGAACTTTGTTTGAGGATGCTTTAGAGAGCTAATGTTATTGTTGTCTTCATATGGGATATTCTTGATTCCCAAAATTGATAGCCAAAAGCGGTTGTGAAGATCTTAAAAAATAAACAGATGAATGTTAACTTGCAATGTTGGCTCAATGGTAAAGGCATGAGTTGAATTTTTGTGGTAGGCTCATGCCTGAGATTTGAATCCTAGCATTATTGGGATCAAACAAATTTTTGTTTGGGTTGCTCATCTCAGCTTCAACCCATGATTCATCCATCCTGAGTTTAAAATGTTCTTGTAGGTTTGTACTTGCTCGTGGTGGAAAGACAAATGATTTCATAATTGTTAAGCCGGATGACTTTGGAATCCAAATTTGTCTTTTCTAGCAAAACATGAAAGGTTCTGTATCACCCGACATTGCAATGATCATGCTCTCTTTTTCATGGTTATGGTTGCGGAAAATGCTTTTTGTTTAGAGGGTAAAAATTTTTTATGTTAAAAAAGAACCGCCATTTAGAAGGTCATTAAAAAACCTGAATTGGTCTTTAAAGTTTTAAAATAACTCTAATGCTACGAGTTAAAAATCTTAGATGAATATGCGGGTTCAAGCCTAACCATTCTAAAGCTTGATGGTCTTTGACACTCCCAATTATTACCATTGGATAACACTTGGTAAATAAAATGTATACAACTAATAACTTCTAATCATGACATGTGACTAATAATTAATCAAGTCATATCAAAGAATAATTAATGGGCTTATATATTGGACTCATTGTGCCCAACTTAAATCCTAGAAAGGGATTATAAATGATGTCTTATTAAAGTTGGTATATTTTATAGTTGCAAGATTCACTTGGGATTTCACTGCAAGTGAATAACCAATTATCAATATTGCATATGTGAAAACTTATTAAAAGGGCCATTACTCCCAATTGTTTTGTAAATGTTAAGACTTCCTAGTCTTACCTAAAATCATCTTGTTCCTTTGTTAATTCTCGGTGAAATGGCATTTTCTCTTGTTTATGGCAAGCGGTCGGGCGTTTGTGTTATTTCAAAATCCTGGGATAAAGCATTCGTAGATGATCTTCCAACAAGACGACATACTAAGGCATTATAGCGTAATGCCATGTGCAGGCCAGATTGCTAATTTGACTTATAATTAGTATGTTGAAATTCTTCAGATTGAGTGAATATTGCAACTCTTTTGATTAGCCTTAGTTTACAATTATTTGATTTGGCATTTTCCTGGATGATTGTTGCAGCAAACAAACACTGCAGATATGCTGGAGGAGGCAGTAGACTATGTCAAGTTCCTTCAAAGGCAGATTCAGGTACTCCCCCACATTATTTTTTTTTTACCAGTTCATTGTGGATTAGAACAGTGAAATGATTGTTTTACACTTCTAAAAAAAGAACCTTGCTATCGAGGGTAAAATGGTTTTATCTATATGACCCATTAGTCGTCATTTCGAAATATATATAGACAAATCAGTTTTATCACATTTTTTTGAAACAATAAAATGATTTAATTGCTAT
This sequence comes from Populus ilicifolia, assembly GCA_015708895.1. NCBI lineage: Eukaryota > Viridiplantae > Streptophyta > Magnoliopsida > Malpighiales > Salicaceae > Populus > Populus ilicifolia. The sequence continues at coordinate 101,389 of SRLM01000047.1, forward strand.
TAAAACAAATATATATATATATAATAAACATGTGTATAAGGGCTTTTTGTTTTTTCAATNAACAAATATATATATATATATATAATAAACATGTGTATAAGGGCTTTTTGTTTTTTCAATTTTTTAAGCACAATAAAATGAATTAATTACTCTTAAAATAAAAAAATCTTAAATTGTTCAAGGATTTTTTTATCTTTTCATTATGGTTTTTTTGTTATTGTCAGGTTCATTTATGGGCTTTTTGGTTATTTAACAAATATAAATATTATTAAAAAAAATGTCTCAAAAAGTGTGAGACGCTTTCATTACACGCATCAATGCGTGGGTGGCATGCTTAATGATGTTTGAATTGTATCTGCAATCCCTTCATGTTGTGGCAATGCGTGTGGCTAACGAGCCTATGGTTTGGCACCAGTAGCTCTTTTTTTCTTCTTTGCTCTTTAATTTCCATGCATGTCCTTTGTTTTTTATTACTCTATATTTTATATTTTATTACTATTTATTTATATAAAATAATATATGAAATTTGATTTTTTTTTAATTTTATCTTTTATTTTTTTCATATGTTAGATTTGATTTTTATTCTTTTAATTGTTATTTATTTTATTTGAGGTAATTTTTAAAATTGATTTTTTTTTTGCAATTTGATCCTCCTCTGGTTTTTTTTTATCAGATTTGATTCTTGTTTTTTTAATTTTTTTCTTCAATAATTTTCTTAAATTGATATTTTCTCCGGGCTTTATCCTTTAACATCAAATTAGTTAGAAATTGAGATTTTTTATTAAACTAAGTTTAGAATTTCACGAGTTATAGATTCAAGAGATTAACCTAGGTACATGGATTCGAGAGATTAACCTAGGTATAGGAGATTCGTTTGGGTTTGCATAGTATTTTTATTTTTTAGTTTTCTTTCATTCTTTTTTAAGCTTTTGTTTTTTTAGTTTCATCCTTCAATTTATTTAATTAGAGATTGAGTTTCATTATTTTTTTTTGTTTTCTTTCTGTTGGATTTTTTGCTGATTTTAAAAACAATTCAAATAATCTTACTCTTCAACATTGGGTTATTTGATAATTAAATCTTATAGTTTTATTCAATTTGTTTTCAATGGAGTTACTTTGGTATCACAATATATTATAAATTTTGCATGCTGACTTGGGTGGACTTGGATAGGTTTTTTCAACCTTTATTTAAATTTATGTTTTTCATCGACTTTATCCTTCAATATTTTGTTTGCTAGAATTTGAGTTTTGATGTTGTTTTTTATTTTATTTTGTATAGTGTTATCTCATTCTCATTTAATTTTTTCTTTGTTATCAAATAAGATCCTTTGATATTTATATTTTTTTAATTAATTTTTATTTTAAATCTATTCTTTAGCATTTGATTGATTGAGAATTAGTATGCATTTTTTTTTTTACATTTTTTTATGAGATTAACCCAATTTTATATTTATGATCACGGGGTTAGTAGGTTAACCTCATTTAATTTATTTTTTTGGTTGTTTTTTTTTAATAAATTTTCATTTTCTCTCTTTAATATTAGGTGGGGTTGTTTGATAATTGAGATTCATGAGTATATCTAATTTGCTTATGATAGGGTTACTCCGGCTACAAACTCAACCCAAATGGGTTCAGGTCATGTTTTTTTGACTTTTTTTTGTTGTAAGTTTTTTTTCTACTTTATTTATGCTGTTATATATATTTTTTTATTCATGTTGTTAAATTAGATGAGTTTATTCAACCTAATGGAGTAAATGAATCGAGCCTTAGTTTGTTTTTGTTTTTTTTTTTAAATACTTGAAAAAATTGGGCCAGTTCACAATTGTGACCAGTCTAGTTGGTGCTCTATTTGGTCTTCAAGTCATTGTAAAGGAACAAAATTTTGCAGTGTTTACTTGTCACGAGCTCCTAGTAACCAACAGATTCCAGATTTTCATTCATTTGTCCCTTCACCTCCATGGTTAGAAGATAGTGCTACAAATTAGAATGCAAAAGCAGGGAAATATTAGTATTTGACTGACTGAAATATGGCAGGAACTCACGGAACAGCAAAGAAAATGCAAATGCATGGCTAAAGAATAACAAGGAAGCATTGCCTGTTCACTGTTTCATGTAATTATCAGATTAATGAGATTTCTTTGAAGGTCCATCATAGTATTCTGCTGATAAATCTTCTCTGGAATCTCCATCCTGTAATTAAAAGATTAGTACCGCTTGTATCACACCTTTATGCTGTATGTAGATGAAAGCCTGCCATGTGTGTAACAAATCTATAGAGTTAATGTCAAGGCCTAGCCGCTTCATGTAAGAAAGTTCTGGTCTCTTTATAAGTTAAAGCTGGTAATTTTAAACTCCTGTACACAATAATATACTTTCAGGGCGTTCCTGAACCAGCATAGGTATTCATGATATTGTTTTACTGCTTATGTATTCCTGAATAAGCAGATTGCATCAAAGAAAATCTTCGGTCAAATATGCTTATGGTTACGCAGTATCACGGTCACTGTTAACAGCAGCATTTGTTTCATTTTCTCGTGGCAACAGGGAAGATGTCAATCGACGATTTCTCTACTCAAGAACCATCCTTTTTTGAAGATTTTTTTATATTTTATTTTAGAGAAAAGCTGAAATGCTATTATCAGGCCTTGCTGCTTTGTGCGCGCTTGTGCCCATGTCATGGATGGATTGATGATGATCTTACTTGTGCAGTTATGTTGTGATTGCAATCCGGATGATGGTTTTGTTCATCTTCCCCGTTGGTTTTGAAATCTTGAACTGGAAATTTGTCTGGTGTTTTATGGATTTTTATACTATAATTTGTGATGATGAGAGGAAATTGATGGGTAGGAGAGGACAGGGAATTTGTTTGGTTAATGTTTAGTAGAGGAGAATAGATGAACCAAACCTCCTTCTATGGTTGGAAGACAAGAGTTGAGAAAATAAAGAAGTGATTGATAAAGAAAACCAAATATTCTCAAATGAATCAAGTATTTCATTTATTCGTCATCTGTTCTTCAAAGTGTCCTATGGAGAAGATTTCAGGTTTCCAAGAGATAAAAACACTGGCTTTGCTGGTTACGCATCAAGCCATGAAAGTCCATTTTGTTGAGCTTGATGGCTCCCAGCACTTAGCAGAGGACATAAATGAAAAATGCGAAATAGGTGCTGTGGGTGCCCTCAGCTTTTGGAGACATGTGAGATCTTTCGGCCTTGGGCTTTGAATCAGTAACATTAATATAAATAGCGTTGAAATAATCTAGATTTTGGTTTATTTAAAAATAAAAAAATTAGTGGACTGGTTGAGTTGATATAATATTTTTTCATATCAATTTATTTATTTTTGTTAATTTAATTACTTGATTATTTAAGATTTTATGCTTCTAAATAAATTTATAATCAAAACATGAGAAAAACAAAGTCTATATTAGAGAAACACATAATAAAATATATTCTCTCTTAAATATCTTGTTGTTCTTTAACTTTATTATCTTGTTTTAATATCCATAAACACTTTCAACACCTATTTTTCTTTTAATACTGCATGCTTCAATGTTTTTATTTGATAAAGGATAATTATGAAATTTGATGTATTTCTATTTTATAATAATGTTATTTTTAATTTTATAACCTAGATTGCAAGTTTAATGGATTAACTTGGATGAGATTAAATTAAGTTTTTCTATTTAAAAAAGTAATTTTTTTTCTAGTTTTGTCATTCAATATTATGTTAGTTTGCGAATTGAGTTTTGTTTTTCAATATTATGTTGGTTTTGGAATTAAATTTTATAGTTTTTTATTTTATTTTATCTTTTATTAGTTTATCCCTTTTGCATGACCTGAATCGTAGGAGTTAATGGGCTAACCGAGTTTATTGGGTTTTTTAGGTCTTTTTTATTAATTTTTTTTTATTTTTTTATTAAAATGGTTGATAATTGAGTTTTATAAATATTTTTTAACTTATTTTGTATAGAATTATCCTAATTTCATAACACGAGTTAGAAGTTTGGTAAGATAATTCGAGATTACTCAGGTTATTCTCAGAAATTTTTTTAATTTTATTTTTTAACATTGCATTGATTAAAATTTAAAATTTAAATTATTTATTTATTTATTCTCTATATAATTATCCTGCTTTCATACTTTGGGTCACATGTTTGTCAATCTAACCTAGGTTAAGTTAAATCTTTTTTTACTTTTTTTCTAAATTAAATGTTTTTTTGGTTCCACCCTCTATTAGTTTGATAGTTGTTTTTTTTAATTTTTATATGAATTAAAAATGTATTTTAAATATTATTTGATTAAATTCCATTTTATTTATTATTTATTATTAAGGAAGATATTGGCAAGATATTGTATTAATAATATATTATCCAGTATATTTTCATGTTAAGATTTTAAATGAATGTTATTAAGTATGCATCAGATTTTGATTCCATATTTGAATTATTTTTTTTTGCTAATAAACACATTAGCAGCATTTTAATATTTTTTTATACTTAAAAATAAATAAATTCAATCCGCAATATGTGCAAGCAAAGGATCCAGTGGATCTACTACTTTACATAGGGATCAAAAACAAAACTCAACCACAAAACCTTGACTAAAAACGAGTCTTTTACTGCAACTCAATAAAGGGATCATTTAAAAATTTTAATTTTTTGTTCTTATTATTTGAGGTCCTGTAACTCCCCCCCATTTACCCCTTTACAGTAGGAAATACTGAGTTGTTCATGATTTATCTTACTATGTTGTGCTATTTAAGCATATTTGCTTCTATATCTCTCGATTTCCATAATCTCAGAGGCTTTCAACCCATCATCAAATTCTAGAAATATTTAATCTTCTTGGCATTCTTAACAATGGGCCGCAGGAAGGTAAAACATGAATTGATTTCCAACGAATCTGTCAGGAAAGTGACCTTCAGGAAGAGGAAGGCTGGCCTACTGAAGAAGCTTGATGAACTCGCAACTCTTTGTGGGGTTATTGCTTGCGCTGTTATTTTCAGTGCCTATGATGATCAACCAGAGATTTGGCCTTCCCCTGCAGAAGCATTGTATCTGTTCAAAGAGTTAAAGAGATTACCATCAAGAAAGCCAGGAAAATACATGGTGGACCAAGAAGCTTTTCTCAGCACAAACGTATCCAAGCTGACTCAGCAACTGGAGAAACAAAGGCGGAAAAATCTAGGGCTCGAGTTGGAGTTGATGATGGCCGGCTGCACAGAAGGTATGGATTTACATGATTTAAAACACATAAAAAACCCGTCTGAATCAATTCAGTTTCTGGAGGAAATGATTGCGTCTGTCACCTCTGAGATCGAGCATGCTGAGAATGAGAATAGTGCTTAATTGTTGGTGGTTTAGAGAATGGATTGATTAAAGACCAAACCTTTCAGATGAAGGCTGTTTTAGAATCTTGTTTTCCATAGGAGAACTCTCAGCAGTTCATATGCTTTGCTAATCTTTATATTTTCTCCTTCTGTTGAACTGTGACCCTTTCATCTCATCTGGTTGGATATATATATCTTTAATTATAGCAACCCTTGACATAATATGATAAAAGAGGAAGAAGACAAGAACTATAGATAGGTTATGATGGGAAAACAAATGTTCTGATTGAAGAGTTGACCTTCTGTGATAAATTATTGGAAAAGGATTGGAATCCATCGAAATACATGCCGACTTTTTTACGAGCTCAAATCTAATGATGTTGATGATGCCATACAGTGATGCTGCGGTGGCCAAGAATGTACAGCACGAATGCTTGATCTGTCATGACCATTATTTACATGGAAATTAAAGCAATCATCTTCTTAACAGAAAGATACGATGCATACAAATTGCTCTGACCAAGTTGCCTAAATTGAGAGATTGCTATTGTTATTTGTTTATCATGCACAGTCTAATTATATTTTTAAATTTTTTATGTTTTGGTATTAAAAATTAAAAAAAAAAATTTCAAGTATTTTCAAGTAAAAAAAATACTTACTTTTAAACATATATATATATATATAATGTTCTAAAAGAAAATGATATGTTGGATTTGATTAATGTGAGCCTTTTAAAACAAATGGTTACAATTAAATTCAAAAATATATTTACTTGAAAAGATGGATTTTCAATTTGATTTTTCTTTATATTTTTTTGGCAATTTTCCTTTATAGGCAAGTCTAGGTAAACAAGAAAAGGAGAAATTAACAAATCCTATAAATAAATTCCTATTTGTGCTTTTATGTTTAGAACTTCCTTTTCTTGTTTCAACTCATTGTTTTTATATGATTTTTTTTTGTCATTTTAATTGTTGATTAACCAAACTATAACTCTATATAAATTGTGTGCAACAAAAGAGGAAACAATAATCTTGGCTCTATAATTAATTTATCAATGTTTTATTTCCAATTAATTATAGAGCCAAGGTTATGTGTGTCACCCTCGAAGACATTGAATGTAACTTCATTTGAGCAAATGCTGCAAAAGTTATGAATGGCGTTCCAAAATGACTAACTTACAAGAAGCATTAAAAATTGCCATTAAAATGTAACTTCATTTGTGCTGTCGCGATTATTGCTTTAAATAGGTTTTAATTTTGCCATTTACTACTTACATTACTAACAAGGAGCATTAAGAAATAACAAGAAGCTAAACCATGTTATCCTCCCCTCTCATTTTAATAAATATATCATGGAAAAGTTGTGCACCATTCTTTCTAAGTTTTTAATTCATTAGTTCATGTTCCTCCCAAGGCATTGTTATTCGCTACTGGCTAGATTTATCCCATTCCCTTTTTATTTGGAGGGATTCTAGGTTGAGTCTTTTACTGTTCATATTATATTTTTTTTCAATTATAAAGAAAAATAATTATTTTTATAAAGTGAAATATAAAAAATATAATAAAATTAATATGTAGATACTTATCAAATAATATGTATATTAAAATAACTCTTAAGAAGTAAGAGAATTTATATGAAGATATCACTCATGTGTATGGAAAAATTTAGATGATAGTTGTGTAAATAATTAGACTTGATATCACTAAATTATCTTATATAAAAAATGTTATGTTTAATTCTAACCACACATTATCCAATTAAAGGTAATAAATAGATAAATATTAGGTATAATATTAACTATCTAAAGGTATTTAAATAATCAAGAGAGGATTTATCACCTTATGTGAATTATAAAAATAGAATGCTTTATTATTTCTCAAATAATATTGATTATGAAACATTAGCAAGGTAAAATGAGATATGTAAAGAGTTTCAAATATTATTTAAATAATCAATAACTATAGTGTTCAAAACTAAAATGATTTAACAAAACAAATATACTCCATGTTATAATACCTAAATCAGAATAAAATGATAATAATTATTGAGAAATTAGTTACATAAATGTTAAGTCAAATCACTTATTATTTTCTTAATATTTGGGGAATCATATCAAGTTGCTAGATATTATACTTAATCTTCAAATATAAATTAATCAATTATTAAATTGATAATAAATTTATTTATTTAATCTTATTTTATATATGATTATAATTTATATTCTGATCAACTTATTAAGAAATTTAATGAGTAACTGAAATATTAAGTCAAATCACTCACTACTTTTTTAATATTTGAGGGATCATGACAAGTTGGTAAATATTATACTTGATCTTCAAATATAAATCAATCAATTATTAAATTAATGATAAATTAAATTATTTAATTTGTTTAATCTTATTTTATTTAGGATTAGTATTTATATTCTAATAAACTCCTAATGAGTTCATTGAGAAACAACTTATTATTATTTTTAATATTTGAAAGATCATGATAAGTTACTAGATATTGTACTTGTTTTTTAAATATAAATTAATCAATTATTGAATTGATAATAAATTAAATTATTTAATTTATTTAATCTTATTTTATATAGAATTATAATTTAAATTATGATCAACTTATTAAGAAATTTAATGGGTTACTGAAATATTAAGTTAAATCACTCACTACTTTCTTAATATTTGAGAGATCATGACAAGTTAAATATTGTACTTGATCTTCAAATATAAATTAATTAATTATTAAATTGATTATAAGTTAAATTATTTATTTTATTTAGGATTAGGATTAGGATTTATATCATGATCAACTATTAGGAAAGCTAATAGAATGATTAATTAAGTGTGATTTGATTATAAATAAATTTTATAAATTGATAGACTATAATGTAATTAATATATAGGATCATATTTCTAGACCTAAAAAATCAAGTATGGACTTAATGGAATAAATTTATAAAATTATTCTAAAATAATATATTAATATTATTTAACAAGAAAATTAATAAATTTTTATGAATTTATTTAGTCTTATTACTCAGGACACAAACATCTAAGTTAGCTAGTTTGGCTCATGTTATTATTTTTTTGTTAACTTTCAATAAGTTTATTCTGCTATCATAATTTGAGTTATGAGTTTAGTGAGTTAACTAGGGTGGACTCGAGTCATTTTTTAAGTTGCTTTTAAAAATTATTATTTTTTCAATTTCATCTCTTAACAATGAGTTAATTAAGAATTATATTTCATAATTTATTTTAGTTTACTTTATATATAGTTATCTTGGTTTTACGGCATGGATTATGGATTTGGAAGGCTAGTTAGGGTTAACTTTGGATTTTTTTTATTTCTTTAATTTTTTCAATTTTATCATTTCATATTGAGTATATTGGGAGATGGGCTAATTTGTTATGTTTTTGAAATAAAATTAAAGTTTTTTATGGTAATATTAGAAATTACTTTATGAATAAATATGTATTAATATAATATGCATATTAAAAAAAAAGATAGCTAATTAATATTCAAAGAAAATAAAATGTCTTTTTTTTAATGTAAAATTTTTATATTTATTATTATTATTATTATTATTATTATAGATTCATAAAAATAAAACTCTTTCCTCGTTATATACCTCTGACACTAAACTTGGTTATTTTTGTTGCCAAAATCATAACAATTGAAAGGTTTCTCTCACTTTTATCATTTTTCAATGAGTTTTCCTCTCTTCTCTCTCTAACCCACATACTACCAAATATATTTTCATACTAAAATAAAAATTATTGTGAATTTAATGTTAGCCTGTACTTTGTACTTTTTAATTTTTTATCTTTAATTTAGAATTTTTATTATAATTTCAAACCTGATCTCATCTAATAAGATTATACAATTATACAATTAAAAGACAGAAAAGCTTCAAAAAAAAAAATAGGAAAGAGAATCATGTGTTTCGATGTGCATGGAAACCATTGTTAGATTTTCTAATTCTTTTAGACGTGCTACTTTATAAATTTTTTCTATGTTGCAGGTTAAATAAAAAATAACATATAAAAACACATTCAAACTATAAAAAATTATTTGATATTATTATTATATTTAAATTTGTAAATCAACCTTCAAATCTCACAATCTGATTTTTTCGCCTAGCATCATAGGGTAATTAGGTAATTAGGAGGCACGTTTAGTTTATTTTTAATGTAGTTATGCGATAAAAAATGCAATGAAAAACCAACAAATTAAACTCAAGAAGAAAAATAATTACAAATATTTATTTTTCAATTAATTTTCACTAGAATTAATATAAATAAATGAAAATCGATCAAATCCATGAAATCAAAACCAAAGCTAATCTAAACTCACTGTCATGTTTAGGGAAGAAAATCATTTCTACTGAATTCTCCCTAGAAGACAAACTTATTGATATAAAAAATTTTCTTTGTGGTTGTCGGATTGTGGTCGAACGATAACGTTTTCTCTCCTTCTCCATTTTTCAACATGTTTCTCTAACTTAGAAATTATAAAATTAACAAAATGAATTTTTAGATCAAAATAATAATTCTAAACTTTTTGAGATTGACTATAAATTTTATTTTCACTTTCATTTTAGTCATTCCACTTTAAATTTTATTATTTAAATAAAATTAAAAACTTTATCTAACTTAAAATCACTATCAAAAATAAAAATCAATCAAATCTATAAAATCAAAACTAAACCTGATTTTCTAGTATTTCTTAATCTCAGATGAAAAAAAAAAGAAAAGAAAAGGAAAAAGAAAAAAAGATGATGTTAATGCGATGGAAGAAGAAGCCAAGACCGAGCATGTGCTCTTGCACGTGGGTGGCTACGACCAAAATACAAAAGAGAATGCAGCAAACACATGCACCGATGCCATTCTTTTGTAGCGTCGACTATTATAAGTTAAAGCTGTAATTATTGCAGAATGTACTGTCATTTGTCACAGACTCACTATGCTGTCCAATGCCGACACGCAATATGTGCCTTAATCATTATTTGTAATAAAAAAGATAAAACATTAGTTTATATAAATACATATAAACTAACTCAACTTAATTTTGTATTTAATTATGTGATGGGACATTAATTTCTCATGCTTTTACCATATATCACTTGGCCTTGTAATCTCGAGAGGTGTGGCTTGTCTTGTCTCGAGTTCTTCATTCAAATTTAAAATTAATATTTTAATTTTAATTAACATGTAAATGGAGCATACACCATACTATCTAATATAAGATTCCGCCTCATGGATTAACACGCACAAGAAGATTTATTATTATTATTTTTATTTAACGGTCCAGATTGGCTACAGAGAAAACAGCTGTCCTTCCATGCGTGGAATTGTTTTTAGCTGTGGGCATAAATATAAATAAAAGGGAAATTGGGGCTTGGATTTTGGAGTTTATCTTGTTCACTAGGGTTTGAAAAATAATAAAAGATAAGGACAAGATGAGTGAGCTTCCAACACGAGGCTGACTGACAATGTGCAGAAGGTAGTTACGTCCGTCTTTGTTATTGCCATCGTTGTACACGTGTTTATTAGATAACTGGGCGTTGTTACAGAGTGTTTCTCGGTGCGCTGAGGTTGTTTTTCATAAATAATTTCATTTAAAAATGTTTTAACATAATATTAATTTTTTAAAAACGCACGGTCCAGGCGTTGAGACAAACACTTCCAAATAGTTTATTATTAACTTTTTTAGGACCGGACGATGTAAGTTTATTTTTGAATATAATTGGAGATATGTAACTTATTCTAGAAGATAACTTACGTCTTTGTTAAAGTGGACTTGAAAAGACAAACTCTAATATAAAAATTAATTTAATAACTTTTTTTCCCAAGATATTTCAGTAATTTTCTTTCTTGTTTTTTAATACCCAGAGCTAAAAACATAAAAAAAATAAAATTTAAGGACCAAAACATGAATTGATTTTTAAAGCAACGAAGCATTAAATTTTGTTTATTAAATGTAATCCTTATTCTTATAATTTATATGTTTGATTCCATTTAAATCTTAATCTAGCAAAATCATAACAATCTTATCTTCAAATATCAGTAAAAACTCAGCACATATAAAATAAAGCAAATTGAAAGAAATGAAAGAAAGAAAATATTGTAATATAAACATGCAACAATGAGGTTGAGTTGTTTTTTTTTTTTTCAATTTAAGGTTGTGGTTTCCTGGGGAAAGGATTTGTTTTCTTTTTTTTAAATTTATTTTTTGTATATATTTATTACTTTTATAATATTTTACTTGTTTATTAAATTTATAAAATATTTAATAAATTTAATAATTAATTATAATATATATATATAAACTGGTTTATATATCCTGAATTATATATTAAAAAAGAGCTTCAGTTTTAGATCTCGCATGAAGCATCATGAAACAATTTTTAGGATATGTTTAGGAACGCGGTTGAACCTACCTTCTTAAAAAATTTAAAATTTTTTATATTTTATTTTTTTAAAAAAATAATATGATTTGTATATTTTAAATCGTTTTAATGCTCTGATGTTAAAAATAATTTTTAAAAAATAAAAAAATATTATTAACATGTATTTCGATACAAAAAATTATTTAAAAAGCAATCGCTACCACACTGTTAAATACACTCTAAATTAATTATATGCTGTTAATTTCCATCGGGTCATTCTCGATCCAAATCGAACACTCACGGAACATATTTTAAGCTTTTTTTTTTTTNGTCAAGGGCCAATCACTGAAAATATTGAAAGCAACCGCCTCCACTCAGTACCTTCTGACGCAGACTTTCCTTGTCCCGTCGCATAATCTCCCGCGGTCCCACCCTCCTTTTTTATTTCTGGACCTTCCTCCTCAACTTACTACAATACCCTTGTAACAGTATTTTCCCGTATCAGCACAGGAAAAAAAAATGTTTTTCAAAATGATACAGTGAAACAAATAATTCTCACTATAATACACAAGCAATAATTATGCATATATTACACCTATAGAATTAGCGCGACCAGTAGTCGGCAACGCATATCCTAAACGCGTAACCACGGGTGATGTATGATAAAGGATTGTTTGAAAGTATAGTTTTTACGTGGTTTAAAGTGTTTTTTTATTTAAAAATATATTAAAATAATATTTTTTTATTTTTAAAATTAATATATTAAAATAATTTTAAAATATAAAAAAATAATTTTTAATAAAAAATTTAATTCTTTAAAAAACATAACTTACCCACGTTTTTTTTTAAAAAAAAAACCTAAATGATCGTCTGGTTAATTAATTTCACAATATCATACCTCTCTCATCTTCACGATGGACCTCATCTTTATCTCTCTCTTTCGGCCAATACTTTTCTTTATAGCCATCTACATGCAGCAAGCATATATTTCTCATAACCGTCACTACCATCTGCACTACCACTACTCACTATTTATAAATTCCCTATTTAATCAATTTGAAAGATATTCACCTTTCCCTTTGTTAATTTGTTATTTTAGAAGGTTAATTTGTGAATTTTTTAGGATAAAAATTTTAGGGTTTAGATTAAGCTTTTTATTGATTTTGTCTAATTAAAAATTAATTAAATATAAAACACTAGTAAGAATTAATGACAATACTTATTTGACTCTCAACTAACCCAAATATAAAATGATTATTTGGTCGAAACAAAAGTAGACAAACAAAATGATTTGGTCCAAACAAAAATAAACAAACATGTTTTGGAGCTTAAAACAAATCTAAATCGTTACATAATTTTAAAGCAGTATAATTACAGATCCTAGTTTATATTTTTTTCTTAGTTTATATTTTTTTTATGAACCTATGTATAATTAGTTTGCAGTAAAATTGAACTCCAATTGAAATCTCAAAAAAATGATATTAAAATAAACCCAGATTTAATTTGTAGTGCGATTACACCCCCATCAAACAGTATATAAAATTTCAATTAATTCTAAGATAGTTTGCATAGAGTTTTCAATGAGTTATATTTTTACATAGAATTGCAACAAGTTTTGAATAATGTCTTTCCTTCTTCTTTTTTTCTTTTTCTGGTCTTTTATGCTACATATATATTTAGAGATATTAATAGAAAAATATTAATTTTTTATATTAGGATGTCATAGACACAAAGAATAAGAAGAATAATAACGTAAATGTTGAAAACTTAAAGAACACTAGGAAAATAAAAGTTTCAAAATGATATGACTTGATTTCGGAGCTTAGCTTTGATAATAACTAACGTAAATCTTGTGATCACATGATCACGTCATTCACAATTAAAATTAAGATTTAATACTAAAAAGCCAAAAGAGATATATTAGAAGTGTGACATAATAAGAATATGTCTCAAGACACTAGTGCTATTGGAATGAAACTGAACAATACTGTAAAGCTAATTAATATTTAATAAGTTAGATTCAATTCATTCAAGAATAAAAATAATACAAGAATCTTTCCCACATATTAAACTAAAAGGTTTATAAGTATTATTTAAATTTTCTATGCTGTTGTGAGAAGAGAAGAAAATAACAAAATAATACAAGTTTGATATAAAGCTAATTTATAGCCTATAATTTTGTCCGATGATCCTAAAAATTAATTTGTAATTAAATATCATTAGCTTTTTTTTTCCTTGTATATATAAGATGAATAAGAAATCTTTATAAAAAAATTATTTTAGAAAATTAATGAATCATTTTTATATTTAAAAGTTATATTACAACCTATTAAAGATCCATGTAGGACTAAAACATTCTCAAAATAAGGCATCACATCTTTGCAGGGAAATGATTCTTGCCAAATAAAAAATTCACATGTTAAAAAAAATAAATAACAAAATTAATATGGCTTGTTTTAACTGATATCATAAAGCTTTCCTGATCTGTGACTCATCTAAAATTTTACCTTAATATATAAAAATACCTCTAAAATCTTCTAGTAAAGTTTCAGATCCATCCAACAGTTGAACTTGAACTCCAATTGAAATTTTTTTATGTCTAGGTATTGAAACCTATGTATACTTTCTAGTAAAATTGAACTCCAATTGAAATCTCAAGGAAACGATATTAAAATAAACCCAGATTTAATTTGTAGTGCGATTACACCCCTATCAAACAGTATATAAAATTTCAATTAATTCTAAAATAGTTTGCATAGAGTTTTCAATGAGTTATATTTTTACGATAGAATTGCAACAAGTTTTGAATAATGTCTTTCCTTCTCTTTTTTTTTCTTTTTCTAGTCTTTTATACTACATATATATTTAGAAACATTAATAGAAAAATATTAATTTTTTATATTAGGATGTCATAGACACAAAGAATAAGAAGAATAATAACATAAATGTTGAAAACTTAAAAGAACACTAGAAAAATAAAAGTTTCAAAATGATATGACTTGATTTTGGAGCTTAGCTCTGATAATAACTAACGTAAATCTCGTGATCACATGATCATGCAATTCACAATTAAAATTAAGATTTAATACTAAAAAGCCAAAAGAGATATATTAGGAGTGTGATATAATGAGAATATATCTCAAGACACTAGTGCTATTGGAATGAAATTGAACAATACCGTAAAGCTAATTAATATTTAATAAGTTAGATTCAGTTCATTCAAGAATAAAAAAAATACAAGAATCTTTCTTATATATTAAATTAAAAGGTTTATAAGTATTATTTAATTTCCTATGCTGTTGTGAGAAGAGAAGAAAATAACAAAACAATACAAGTTTGATATAAAGCTAATTTATAGCCTACAATTTTGTCCGATGATCCTAAAAATTAAGTTATAATTAAATATCATTAGCTCTTTTTTTCCTTGTATATATAAGATGAATAAGGAATCTTTGTAAAAAAATTATTTTAGAAAATTAATGAATCATTTTTATATTTAAAAGTTATATTACAACCTATTAAAGATCCATGTAAGACTAAAACATTCTCAAAATAAGGCATCACATCCTTGAAGGGAAATGATTTTTACCAAATAAAAAATTCACATGTTAAAAAAAATAAATAACAAAATTAATATGGCATGTTTTAACCGATATCATAAATTTTTCCTGATATCTGACTCACCTAAAATTTTACCTCAACATATAAAAATACCTCTAAAATCTTCTAGTAAAATTTCAACCCATCCAACAGTTGAACTTGGAGTTATGCCTAATAACATAAAATTAAACAATAAAATTTTTTATGTTAATATCTGAATCTAACCTTATTTAAATTGTTTTAAAGTACTCAATTTAAACAATTTTCAATCAGGTAGTTTTGTTCATGCTCATAGAATTTTTTATGAAATTTTTAAATTAAAAAGGATCCACTTAACAAGTGTGAGAAAAACCTAATTGATAAAAGCTATAAATTAAGAAAAAAGGTAGACAGGCTGGGGAATAAATTGAGGTTTTTCCTTTTAATTATTTACAGTTTGGATTTTTTTCAAGGGATATTTAAATTGCCCTGGGATTGAGTTTAGGAAATAATTTTTCTTAAATACATGTAAAGAGAGAAAAATTGTGATTAAGTTTAACATTAGTGTTGGAGTTGAACCCATAATCTAGCAAACACAAATTTTAGGAAAAAAGCCATGTTAGCATTAGCAATTAATATATAGTTAATGTTAACATTAGTATTTTGTTTAATTCTAATCCTAAAAAATGAAGAATTTTATTTATGTATAAACCAGGCCAGGCAGTGGTTGCTGGCTGGAGGAAGGAAGGCTATTACTGGCATCATAAATTTTGTAGTTGTCGGTAACATGGTTCCAAATAGAACAAGCTGAACAGCTGACAATTGTTGTTAAGACATCAAGGAGTATGCATAATCAATGGCCAATAATTCCTTTTTATTTTTATATTTTAAAAATATTTGTTTATTTCAAATTAATACTTTATTTTAATATTTTCAATTTTTTTAATACACTAATATTAAAAATATATTTTTAAATAAAAAATACTTTTAAAAAAAACTTTAATAATCCTAACAAATAAATATTCTATAGTTAACCTGTAATTGTCAGGGTCTATCTGAGAACGTGGTTGAACCTATGTTTTTAAAAAAATTAATTTTTTTATTTTTTATTTTTATTAAAATTTAATATAGTTTGTATGTTTTAAATCGTTTTAATATTTTAATATTAAAAATAACTTTTAAAAAATAAAAAAATATTATTAATATATATTTTAACCT
>SRLM01000047.1:118092-268936 GCA_015708895.1 Populus ilicifolia
AGCCTAAGGCATGTAAAATAAATAATTTATAATTTACCATTAAATTGTAAGAAATGTATATTTACTTGCTTTAATTAGATATTTCTTAATGAAACATTTTGGCAGCAAGCGGCAAGGGCGAAAAAGGAAAGAAAAGAAGAAGCAGCAACTTGAGTTCTTATGTAATTTAGATATTATTGATGAATGAAGGTGTGTTTGGATACATGATTTAACTGTGTTTTTATAAAATATTAATTTTATTGTTTTAAATTTAAGTTTTTAACATATTTTTAAGTTAAAAATAAATTTAAAAGAATAAAAAATATAAATTTATATTTTCTAATTAAAAACAATCCATCTCTTTGTACTTGAGATATTAGCCTAACGATAAAAAAAACTTATTTTTTTTTATATTTAAATTTAAATTTTATTATATATGCTTGTCACGATACTTTATATATTTACTGAAATATTTAATAAGTTATAAAATTAGTTGAGATATATACCGGTTAATTAATTGAGTCACTGAACTCACATAAATCCAGAAAAAAAACATGCCCTCTCGATAAATATCTTCTTTAAACGTGAAAGCTTTAATCTTGAATACTATGAACTTGAATTTGAATTTGAATTTGTTTCTCAGTCAGGGATGATGTGGTAGAGAAATTTCGTCATGAAATTCCCTCTGTTCCAATTTTTCTCTGTCCTTTCAGTCCTAGAAGCCTTTCAAGCTAAGCAAATGTTCAGATGAAGTCTTGAATAATCAAGCTGACCTGTTGACATGCTACCAACACATCTTCTCAACTATGTTTTTCTCTGTCTCTTTTCTTTTTCTAAAAAAGACAAAAGCATAAAGAGGTCGTGGAAGTGGGGCTGGCTGAGTTCATAACATCAACGAGAAAGAATTCAGGTTGATGATTAGTTTACACAATTACCCTCGTGCCTCAATTCGCCGATATGATATCAGTCGGGTAAAGTTTAAAACTTCTTAAATCGTTTCGCTGTGTTAAAGAGTGTGGGTTCAATATTATGCAAAAAGATGAGCAGAAAGTGAATGTGATGCACAAAGGGAGAATCAATCTGGTCTGCTTTGCTGACCTTTTAGGCTAAAGGACTAGACGATCTCCATGGATGAATTAATAATGGATCTCTATAATACCTTGAAAACGAGAGATCAGGGATTGCTTTTAGGAAAAAACCTCCATCAGGATCATGAATGAATTGATTATTTTCAACTCAAGAGTTAATTTGCCTCACCGATGCGTTATCTTCATCAAGTCCCCACATTATAATTGCATTGGGAGACTAACAACAAGAACAGCGACCTCTTTCTCTCCAAAATCGAAGAAAATCAAGACCCCTCACACTTGATAAGCTTACGAAATGTTAAAATGTGCCCACCAGAATCTGCCTCTATCCCCACTCATTTTCCTGTCTTCGTACTCCAAAACTAAGCGCCTCATCTCCAACCCCCACTCTTTCACCACCCACCACCTCCATTTCTTTCGTTTTTAGCTAACAAATTATTGCCCGAGCAGATCTTACGAACCCCTTCAAGCCTCTCCCTCAACTATCATCACACCATGACCATACTAGTAGTAGAAGTTCACGATGCTTGTGACCTTATGCCCAAAGATGGCCATGGTACAGCCAGTCCTTACGTAGAGGTAGAATTTGATGAGCAAAGACAGAAGACCCAAACCAAGCCTCAGGAGCTTAACCCTATTTGGAATGAAAAGCTTGTTTTCAATGTAAGAAACCCAAGAGATCTTCCCAGCAAGACCATTGAAGTTGTGGTGTACAATGATCGAAAAGGCGGCCACCACAAGAACTTTCTTGGTTGTGTTAGGATCTCTGGAATCTCTGTGCCTTTATTATCTGATTCCGAGGCCATTGATCCTCAGAGATATCCTCTTGATAAACGTGGCCCCTTTTCGCATGTCAAAGGTGATATAGCACTCAAGATTTATGCAGCACATGATGGAAGCCACCCTCCTCCTCCTCCTCCTCCTCCTCCTACGACAAATGCTGGCAATATTGAGACTGAAGCAACTCCAATATCTCAAGAAATCAAGACCAACATGCTTCAAGAAGATGTTGTTGATGGTCACGAGAAGAAGAAGAAGAAGAAAAATAAGGATAAAGAAGTGAGGACTTTTCACACTATAGGGACTGCAACTGCTGCTCCCGCTGCTGCTCCGGCTCCTCCTGTATCTACCGGGTTCGGATTTCAGCCTCACGTTATGAAAGAAATGGCTCCTACAGTTGAGACAAGGACTGATTTTGCTCGAGCAGGGCCCCCTCCTGCTATGCATATGCAGATGCCTAGGCAGAATCCTGAATTCTTGTTGGTAGAGACCAGTCCACCGGTGGCTGCACGTATGCGATACAGAGGATGGGACAAGATGGCAAGTACTTATGATTTGGTGGAGCAGATGCATTACTTGTATGTGAGTGTGGTCAAGGCCAGAGATCTTCCTGTTATGGATGTTTCTGGGAGTCTTGATCCATATGTTGAAGTTAAGCTGGGGAACTATAAAGGAAGGACTAAATACTTGGAGAAGAACCAAAACCCGGTGTGGACGCAAATTTTTGCATTCGCAAAGGATAGATTGCAGTCCAATTTACTTGAAGTTACTGTGAAGGATAAGGATTTTGGCAAGGATGATTTTGTGGGCAGAGTTTTTTTTGATCTGTCGGAAGTCCCTCTTCGAGTGCCACCGGATAGTCCTCTGGCTCCTCAGTGGTACATATTGGAGGACAAGAAGGGGTTCAAGACCAGAGGAGAGATTATGCTTGCAGTTTGGATGGGAACACAGGCTGATGAGTCATTTCCTGAGGCATGGCATAGTGATGCTCATGACATTAGTCATACGAACCTTTCCAACACACGATCGAAGGTTTACTTTTCGCCGAAGCTGTATTACCTTCGAGTTCATGTCATTGAAGCCCAAGATCTGGTCCCCTCCGATAGGGGTCGCTTGCCAGATGTGTATGTAAAAGTTCAACTTGGTAATCAGTTAAGGGTCACTAAGACTACGCAGATGCGAACCATTAATCCAATTTGGAATGATGAGCTTATATTTGTTGCGTCTGAGCCTTTTGAGGAATTCATAATTGTGTCTGTTGAGGACAGGATAGGACAAGGCAAGGATGAGATACTGGGAAGGGTCATTTTATCAGTTAGGGATGTACCAACAAGACTGGAGACGCATAAGCTCCCAGATCCTCGCTGGTTAAATCTCCTCAGGCCTTCGTTCATAGAAGAGGGTGACAAGAAGAAAGACAAATTCTCAAGCAAGATCCTACTCTGTCTCTGTTTAGATGCAGGGTATCACGTCCTAGATGAGTCTACGCATTTTAGCAGTGATCTGCAGCCGTCATCCAAGCACCTGAGGAAGCAAAAAATTGGAATCCTTGAACTTGGGATTCTCAGTGCACGAAATCTGCTGCCATTGAAGGGAAAGGATGGCAGGACTACTGATGCGTATTGTGTGTCCAAATATGGAAACAAATGGATTCGAACCAGAACAATTCTCGATACTCTGAATCCTCGTTGGAATGAGCAGTATACTTGGGATGTTTATGATCCTTGCACTGTCATCACCATTGGTGTCTTTGACAATTGCCACATCAACGGAAGCAAAGAAGATGCAAGAGATCAGAGAATTGGGAAGGTAAGGATTCGGCTATCAACTTTGGAAACTGATCGAATATATACACATTACTATCCATTGCTAGTTCTTACCCCCTCTGGATTAAAAAAGCATGGGGAACTTCACTTGGCATTAAGGTTTACATGCACAGCTTGGGTTAATATGTTGGCTCACTATGGCAAGCCATTGCTTCCCAAAATGCACTATTACCACCCAATTTCTGTGAGGCACATTGATTGGCTCCGCCACCAGGCAATGCAGATAGTGGCAGCAAGGCTGTCAAGATCTGAGCCACCGCTTAGGCGTGAAGTTGTGGAGTACATGTTAGATGTGGATTACCATATGTGGAGCTTGAGGAGAAGCAAAGCTAATGTTCATCGCATGATGTCAATGCTTTCAGGGGTCACGGCTGTCTGTAAATGGTTTAATGACATTTGCTACTGGAGAAATCCAATAACAACATGTCTAGTGCACGTGTTGTTCTTCATTCTGGTTTGCTATCCAGAGTTGATACTGCCCATAATGTTTCTCTATCTTTTTGTGATTGGGTTATGGAATTATCGGTTCAGGCCAAGGCACCCTCCTCACATGGATACTAGGCTCTCACAGGCAGACAACGCCCATCCAGATGAACTTGATGAGGAATTTGATACATTCCCAGCATCCCGGCCATCGGACATTGTGAGGATGAGATATGACAGGATGAGAAGTGTTGCCGGTAGGGTGCAGACAGTGGTTGGAGATTTGGCAAGCCAAGGGGAAAGAGCTCAGGCGCTGCTAAGCTGGAGGGATCCAAGGGCTACGGCAATCTTCATCCTCTTTTCATTAATCGGGGCTGTACTTATTTATGTCACTCTATTCCAGGTAGTGGCAGTGCTGGTTGGACTCTACGTGCTTCGACATCCCAGGTTCAGGAGCAGGATGCCCTCTGTGCCTGTCAACTTCTTCAAGAGATTACCGTCCAGAGCAGATATGTTACTTTGAGTTGGAAACTGCTATGACTTACAACACTTTATTTACTTGATTCTGGACAAGGAAATATGATCTAGTAAATAATTCCACCAATGTTATGATAGCAGAAGAAAGGAGGAAAGCAGCTAGGCACTTCTTGCCTCACACCCAATCCACAAAACAATCTCGCTTTTGCTGAATATGCATATCCCACGTTTCTTCAATCCCATGTATGAAACCCTATGAAACCCAACTATTCTTTTTGCTCTTTATTCCAGATTCTGTACTGTCTATGAGCAATCGTATTTTATACTAGATGAATGATAAAAAATGCCCCTAAAAGCTGGCAAAACAAAAGCGACGGCTGCACAGTGTGAAGCAGTTTATAATATCAAGTATTAGATTTGTATGAGAAAACTTTGTGCTTAAGCATATTAATAATCATTGCAAAACAAAGGAGTGCCAAGGGATATGCAATATGCAGCTATTCCTCAAACAATATTGTAACAGAACTCTTGCCTTTTACAAAACAAAAATTTCCCATATTCGTCAAATCTTTCATGAAAATCCTCCCACAAAGAATTGGATAAGTAAATCGCAACACATGAAGCTCACTTGGATGACATGGTCTTAAATCCAAGATGTATTAGTAAAGCTACGGTAGTAAAAACGCTGACAATCAATCCTCCTAGGAGTGCCCTATCCACAACACCCCACTCCTCTGGAGCTCCTTTGGCCCATTCTTGCCTTTTCTGGGATTCCGACGCAATAACATTCTCCACCATTTTCCGTGCCTGATTATTCCGCTTTCGTAGTAACCATCCAATGAGATTTCTTCTATTTTGATCTTCTAGAAGCACGTCATTCTGCAAAACATCACTTTGCTCTGAAGTACTCTGTCCTCCACAGCTCTCCGGTCCACAAGCACAAGGTTCTGACTCTCCGGAACATGCACAGCTGTCACATGGGTCGGAACAGGGAGAACATTTTTCCTCGCTGAGCATTTTCTCGACGGACTTCGATTTCTGATTTGTTTGGTTGAGAGTCTCAATCACTTCTCCAAAAACTGACCACCTTCCAACGGAGGTTATCTTAACAATAGCTGAAGTACCCAGCATGCTTTCTTGAGCAACTATGAGCACCTGCACGTATGCTTTTGTGTGGCCAACCTTGGGAAATGAAAGAACTAATCAGAAACAAAAATAAGAGACTGAATCATAAGCTAATAAAGTTCTCCATTCAATTCAAAAAAAGAAAAGAAAAGAAAAGAAAACAAAAGGAACAAAGTTCTCCATTTGAACTAAGCTATGAAAGGAAGTGGGTGGGGGGAAGGGGGCTCTCAAATTTAAAGAGATGCGAGCAGATCATACGAAACATATCAGAAAAACATTTAACATGCAATCCTAGTAACCTTTCCATGACGCCTTAGAACCAGAGTGTTTCATTTAGATGCTTTCATCTTACCAAGTGAATTCCATCAGTGGCGATATCTGTTATCCATATTCTTTCCACTCTGCCCTCCATTCCATTGTAAGGAGTGAAAGCTTCAAACACAGAAGTCAATTCACGGCTTCTTTGCTTCACTATGTTACTTGGAACCTTCTTCATCCTTGCAGCAGGCGTCCCTGAAATCAGAAAGCAGATTTAAGATAGAAAATAACCAAAAAGTTGATGCAATTACACAGAGACTCCATTATGGCACGGGTACCACATAAATTTTCATAATACACTCTCAGTGAACAGGACATACTAGATGTCAAAGTGAAATAACAGAGAGACGAGTTATCATAACAGATAAATGCTGTTTTTCATAACACAGCAGACACTCACGATGCAAAAAGAAATAAATGCTGTTTTTCTTCAATGAAATATACAACTTTTCCCAATAGCTACTCATTGCACATTTGATGAAACCAAAAGAAAAGAATAAAAAAACATGGGAAAAAAAAACAAGTACACTGAGCAACACCAGGCTAAAACATAATTAGAAGGGAAATGATAAAATCTAAGCAAAATGTGAAGTCATCAACAGCTTACCAGGTCTAGGATAGAACTGCGAGATATGAACTTGAGCAAACTTGTACGCTTTA
The DNA here is from genome assembly GCA_015708895.1 of Populus ilicifolia. Classification (NCBI taxonomy): domain Eukaryota; kingdom Viridiplantae; phylum Streptophyta; class Magnoliopsida; order Malpighiales; family Salicaceae; genus Populus; species Populus ilicifolia. The sequence continues at coordinate 124,769 of SRLM01000047.1, forward strand.
ATAAGGTTGACAGTTTGAGAAAAATCTTTATCGGTTTCACCTGCAAAACCCAAGAAAAGTTTGTCATGTCAAGGACTATCCAGCTAAAATACTAAATACTTATTATAGAGGGTGTTGTATATGAATACAAACTCCTGACAAGGTCTTGGATCTTCCAACTTTTTTTTTTTATCTCTCTCTATCACCATTAAGTAATTCCTCCAAGTAATGTCAAAACCACTCATAAATAATCTGAAATAAGAATTGGGGTCCTTTATATCCAATATCATCAATACCCTCAATAATCAAATTTCTGCTTCAATTCTTCCTAAGTTATTCTGGAAAAATAACCAAAATAACAAATAGAAAAGGAAAAAGAAAGCCTTCCTTCCATAACACTCCCAATGCCCTAGTCCTCATAAATTCCATGAGTCAACAATTTTTAACTCTGACCTCTTTTTTATTGATTTTTTTTTGACAAAAAAACTTCTGAAATTAAATTTTAGAAACTTTACAGTTAATATTTTATTGCAACCTTTTTGTTAAAGATCAACTAATATAAAATTGAAAAAAAAAAAACTATGTGAAGTTATATTGACTTTGAAAAGCTAGAAAAAAGTAAAAAAATTACCGAACCAATGGAGTACCAAAAATTCTAGTGACATATATGATTTCAGGATCTAGAAATTACAAATGTCATTTCAGGATAATTCCCTTGAGTAATTTCACTTGAAAGGGTACCAATAACTTCTATGTCATACTGTTCTAGAAATATACAATTAGCAAGGTGAGACTTAAATACGAGTATGCAAAAAGGACCATGAAGTGGAAATTGAGTCTGCAAACTAACCAGGGAATCCACATATTATATCGGTAGCAATCTGCATCCCCGGAACTAGCTCAATCAAGGTATCAACCACAGTCCTGAATTCATTCACAGTGTATTCTCGATTCATTGCCTGTTAACAAGAACAGTTATATCAACATAAGGGCTCTTATACAATGATATTCTCTAGTAGCTACCCTTACATAAATTATACAATTACAGCTGGAATCACTGTTACAGGGTAGGGAGAAGCTTCTCGCAGCACTAAAAAGAAAAGATTAGCAATATTGGGACTTACTGTCAAAATGGCATCACTACCAGACTGCACTGGCACGTGAAGAAAGGAGTATACACATGGATGGCGCAGAACTTCTGCTATCTCTTTCAAGTGCTCCAGAATAAAAGGTGGATTTGTCATCCCAATTCGAAGCATTGTGCTTGCATCAGAAGGAAGTTCAGCAACAATAGCATTCAACAAAATTGGAAGATTAACCCCAATGTCGCGACCTGTAAGATTTTAAGAAATTAAATCTGTTCAACACCTTGTTCTTCACTGGTACAATTAACATCTCATCTTATTTATTTTTCTAAGCATGATAGATTTTTCACGAGTCATGGAACAAAAATCCGTCTGCAGAGCATCAATAATCTATTTCACCAGATGATATGAACATGGTAAATTTTATAATTATTTTTCCTTATTAGTAACCAGTAGATCTATTTCTCACTTATTATTTCTCTAGTTTAGGGATTAGAAATGTAAATGATCAGCAGCATCTTCAAACAGTAACATGGCAAAGAAGAGCAATGGTTGCTAATAGACCACTGAATGATGCGTGGAAAAATCATTTTAACGAAAAGTCCTGTAGAAACAAGATTTCTAAGAAGAAAAATTTCAGATCAGCGACATACACAATAATAGAAACATCAAAATATTACCATAAGCTCCTGTATCTTCACTACTCAACCATATCTCCTTTACTCCATCATCTATAACTGTTTTTACACGCCCTGCCTGCAGATGGAGTTTTAATAATAAAACCAAAAAAAAAAAATTCAGATAGCAGCAATATGTATCAGTTGTCCATGTCATGAACTTACGAGGCTGTCAACAGTGTAGCTCCCTAAATGTCCACGGGCATGCTTTGTCTTGCAATAAGTACAGGCCCCCAAACACCCAACATTAATGGGAAGAATCTCAATAAATTTGTTCTTTCGCACCTGTCATGAGAAATAGAGCTGCTCATTAAAAAAAACATCAATGTTAAAGAACCTCATTGAAGAAAATGTAAAAACATTACACTTCAAATCTAGACTTTACACCTTGGGGAGGTCAAGTGCTGGCAAAGTCTTGCGGTTCAAAAGCCGCACTTCATGACCTTTTAAAGTCTCCTCCACAACTTCAACTACACGATCTATTTGCTGGACTCCAACTATACTGACTCCTTGTAATTCTTTCACATTTCGACTTCCTTGAGGTACACACCCAGCCACCACCAGTGGCTTTTTTGCACTTTTACCCTTTGATATTATAGTGTCCATGGCAGATTGACTTGGTGATTTTACAGTACATCTGCATTAGGTAATATGAATCATTTGATGCTCCAGTAATAAGAAGAAGTTGAATGAACAAATAATGTTTTTCTTTATGCTAGAAAAAGGGTAGGATTCATACTGGCAGGGGAACACAGAACAGAGTACCTATAACTATTTAGCACTATGATAGCCCTGACAGACTGAGGGCATGAATTCTACCCCAGATATCTACAGCCATATCCAGATAGCTAGTAACTTAGCCAATTTGAGACTTTACTTAAAAATTTGATAATAAATGTGTGAAAAGGATGAAATGAGCACAGCAAAGACAAAATTTGAAGTTCCACATCTGTCAATGCATAGACATTCAAAACTATTACAAGTTGTCTATCAAACAATTACTTGTGCACATCACCAATCACCAATCACCAACCATGGAACAATATAACAGTAAAAGAAACATATAGTCCACCTGATTGCAGCACAGTTCAATCATTCTCATAAAAATTAATAGATAACACGGGACAAATGAAGAACTCACGTATTGATCAGCCACAGGTCTGCCTCCTCAGGACTATCACAAAATGAATAACCAAATGATGAAAGTTGTCCGGCCATATATTCACTATCACTCTGCCACCATTATCAACTGTGAGAAAACTAATTGGAAGGAACTAAAAAGGAGTTCACATTATCAAACTCCAATACAAAAAAACTGCTGGTGAATGGTGATATACATAGCCAACAAAGAAATACTTAGCTTATAGTTCAAGCTCAATAATCCATAATGCTAGGACAAGTCGGTATTTTTTACAGTATAACTACTAAAACACTTTATTTATGACTTAATTGCCATAAGATTACAATCGCAACAACACCTGGTACTGCATTTCATAGCAAAACACAGCAAAGCTTCACCTTTCCCATGATAAATAGTTTCAGATCCGACCTTCATTAATCATAGCAAACTAGTAACTCATAGATCAAAACAAAATCCACCAAAACAGATTGAAAACTTTAGTTCTTCACAAATTGAAAGTTCAGTTTAATATCCCAAAATAAAAAATCTGAGTATCCATAAAAAGTGCTCTCGATATTTCCAACAGAATTCTTCATGTAACAACCCCCAAACCAAAAACCAAGATAAGGTCCTAACTACTGGAAATTAAGCATCCGCCAAATCCGTGTAATATATCTCTTGTAAGGCATCAATAAACCACCTCATAACATCTAAATGGAAAAGATTGAAGAATTCGAAAGAAAAGCATAAAACTTGCCTGATTATGGGAGCATCCAAAAGTCTTGATATATATTGTCTGGACCAAGACAACATTTTTTTAAGGAAATAAAAAAGAACATACTAAGACCAACAGATAATCATAAAAAAATATAATGAACATGCATAAATTTAAACAGAGAGAGAAAGGACCTGAGTGCCAGGAATCTTGGAAGAGATAGGGGTTTCAGAAAGTTGCTTGGCATGCAGTTTCGGCTTATTCTTGTTCTTCTTGAGGTTTACTCCAACTGCGTTCAGTGGCAACCTGAATCCAGGAGGAGACCCACTTCCATTACCAATCAGCAAATCTTCAATGTCTTCCATTTCTTTGATTGATTGTTTCCTCTCACCTGGAAAACTGCAGCAGCAGTGGCTTAGCGAAAGGTTAATGTCAGAGAGAGAGAGCGCAAAACTGGTTTGTGAAATTTGGGCCCGGGTTGACCCGGAGTCATACCAAGATTGGTTTATTAAGGCCTATTTTGAAAGTAATTGTAACTTTTAAACCCAAACCAACAAATTTACATTACTTTCTTGCCCAAATTTGACCCAAGAAACTTTGGGGCTGAATGTTTTTGTTGCTCATTGCTTTGTTGTGGGAAAGTTTTTGTTCTTGATCCCCCAAAACTTCTACTTATACAAATTTAAGGGTAAATTAGTTTAACTTTTTATTTGCTTTCCATGTGCATTATTCAACTATATATTAAATATTCCTCAACAATATTTAATAATTTATTTTTATTTTTTATATAAAAAATATTAAGACTTTTTGTTGAATGTGATTAAGTATTTGATGTTTAGAATTTCAAAAATGCTATACAAATTTTGATAATTCATAATTAAAATATTTATTTTTGTTCTAAGTATAGAATAATTAAAATTTATCTAAATAAAAGTTAAGAATATACATCTAAAATTACAGTGTGTGTGTCTATATATATATATATTAGTTGATATTTAAAGATAAATATATATTTGTATCATAAGAGCTTATAAAATAATTATTGTTACTATCATAATTCATTATTTAACATTGTTTTAATAAGAAAACTTCAAAAAATAAATTATGAATGAAATGATGAAAAAGTAAAAAAAAATAGAGAACAAAATAAATATAAAAATTTAAGTTTTTCTCCATAATAAGAAGAGAGATTGAGAAAAGAAAGAAAAAAAAGGAAAAATCCCTCTCTTTTCCAATTATTGTTTATCTTAATTGCCACTTTCAATTTCCTTTTATCATGTGCTAACCATTTAGCCCTAACCATAATAATTATCATCATCATAATCTTCCTTTTTTATTGATTAGGAACACCATTTTTCTTGATTAACTTTCTTTTCATTGATTAAATCTACTAAATAATTGTTTTTTTTCATTTAACTTATGATATAACAACCTCAATCCTTTTTTTTTTTATCACCACTCATATAGTCATCTATGAAGACAATAATTATAACAACAATCTACAAGATCTTAACAAGGAAAAAATAAGTAAAAAAACCTTGAAATTTTTGGTGTGATGATCTCTTCTTTTCAGTAAAAGTAGGCTTGATAACCAATACAAAAAAAGAGAAGAAGAAAAGAAGGTACACCTAATCCAACAAGTCATGCTCTCCAACTCTTATCAATGTATGGATCCACGTATCACTAGTAGTGACACATCTTGTTATTCTTATATGATATTATCCATTTTGTTTTTATTGTTTTTTGAAAGATATTCATAACCTTTGAAGGTCTTTTTAAACCCTTAACATATTAAACTATCTATTTTGACTAATTTTTAACATGTTATTGGTTTTTGAATTATGATGAATATGTTTTTAATTTGATTAATCTATGAATTTGTTCTTTATATTTTTACTAGGATTGTTAATTAATTTAGTTTTTTCATAATTCAAAATTAGTCTAAAATTTATGAATGTTATTTATAAATGTTATTTATATTTCTCCTCGGATATCATATTAAGAGTAAATGATTTCATATTGTAAATATTGATGTAGTATATATATTTTTATATTTTTACTTCTTGCATGATCTGTGTTTTTTTCACAACTCAAAGTTGAACCTAAAATTATAATTCATAATTATATATTTTTTTATATGTCACCTAATGGTAAGTAAATATGTATATGAATGTTGATTTTTGTGTCATGCCTATCTTAACTTGAAAATGATTTGAACTTTCTTATCACTTAAAATTAGCCAGTGAGTTATAAATCCTAATTAGACTTTTTCTTATATATCACATTAAAGGTAAACAAGTTGATTCTACATTTATGATTTTATTTTCATGTTTTTAACTTTTGATATAACAAGTATACTTGGGCTAGATCAATATAATTCTATATAAACCCATTAAGAGTAACGACATCTGGCCCACTTCAATCTTAACCAAAGAAAATGAACCAAAGCCTAATTGAATATTACCATCCTTTCAAGTCCAATGTCTATATTCTAAAATTGAGGATTATATCTTATTATCAAACCCAAATCTTAAATCACTATATTAGAATTAATAGTCTTTTACAATAAATACATATACTGGTTTAGGTAAATTTTAACAAAAGTATAACAAGTGCTTTTATTATTAAAAACAAGCATAATATAACTTAGCTTAGCTTAGGTATTGGTTTACTCATTTTGAGGTCTAGCTAAATTAGTATACCTCACAATTGTCTTAGCTCCTTTTATTTTTATTTTTATTTTTATCAAAAGAACTTTCTCCTTATGGTTTGTTTCATTAGTCCATCTTGTCTATTAATAAAAGTAAAAAAACCAAAGGATTGAAGATCCCTCTTTAACGCTATTGATCAATGCATAACACTGTCTAAATAATCTAACTAAAGGCTACTCATTCAAAATCCTCAATGATTTTTCAAATAAGAATAAAATAATATATCCATTAAGATAAATCTAAGTAGGATTAAAATTATAGTACATTAGAACATCTTTTACAAATCCTTATAAAGAAAACAAGTTTAAACTCATATAGACATATAGGGGTTTTAATGATAATATTACCATTATCATATTTACGAGTGACCTGAGGGATATAGTCACCAACTTTAGGGACCATCATAGTATAATATCCTAGCTGACTAGCATTAACCAATGATACTTTATCCCAAGTCACTACACTTTGTATGTTATTCACAAGAGTCCTAGGCAATCTTAATTGTTCCTTTAGGTTTGAATCCTCTTGGGGAATATCCTTAGCTCTTTTTTTAACAAAAGAAAGTTAGACATTATCCCTCTTAAATTTATGGCCAATTTTTATGATCAAAGATCTTTGATGAGTGGCTTTAGTTTCAAGCTTGAAACTAAAATCACCTTTTGGAGATATATTTTTTTTTTCTTTTCTAGAAGTTATAATGATAGAAGAAAGAAAATATCAAAGAAGGTTTTACAAAATCACAAGAAAAAATGATTTGGTTTACCTAGTTAATAAATTCCTCTTTGCTATCAATTTGCTCTCTTTCTGCAAAATATTATAAATAACTTGCTCTTTTTTTTTATAAAATATTATAAATAACTAAGTAAAGAAATCTTAATAAAAAGATTTAAGAAAAGTACAAGAAAATAGAAAGATAGGAATGCAATAAAGATGACAACTCATCTATAATCCTAGAAAGATCAAAAGCCTGTAACATTTAGTGCGTGTCATTCGGTAGTCTTTCTAAAACCCCTTTTCTTTTCTCTAGAAATCTATTTAGATTTATAAAGCCTTATTGCTTTTTTTTTTTAAAGAAAGACAAGACATATACTGATCGCTTATTTCCTTTAAAATCTCTTAAGTCTTTAATGCAAGATCACACATTAAAGTCTTTGAGTAGGCAACTAATGAGTTAACTTTTATTTAAGATTTTTAGGAATAAAAATATTTTTAAATAAAATAAGTTTGACAAACATATCAAACCCAAAGTACTTGGGTTTGACAATCAACTAAATATAAAGTAATATGACTTTGACAAATATAATAGACCAAAAGCACTTGGACTTGATATTTACCTAAACTCCAAATAAATATGGGTCTAATGAGCATGCCAGACCTAAAAAACTTGGACGTGGCCTTTAACCAAGTGCAAAGAAACATTAGTCTGGTGAACATAGCAAATCCAAAGAACTTGTACTTGGCAGTCAATAAAGTGAAATGAAATGTGGGCTTGAAGAATAAGCTAGGCTAAAAAAACTTGGACTTGCTAATCAACCAAGTTTAAAGAAACATGAGTCTGATAAACATGTCAGATCTAAAAACCTTGAACATTATCAAGTCCTAGAGCTATATGTCTAATCCTGGATGATAATCTAAAATATAAATATTAAAGATATAATAAACCATCATACCTATCCATTTAGAATAATAGTTTATATTTAGATAATGATTTCTCTATACTTATAGGTATAAAGTCTCTTAAGAGATCTACCATGCTTACTATCTTATTAATGATATATATATATATAAAAGATATTTGTCTTCCATTAATATTACCAAAGACAAAAAACTTTTTAGTCTTTCTTTTCCTAGAAAACAACAAGGTGCAGGGATATAAGTATCTTTTAAACCATCCAGGTAAAATGTTCATAACTTTTTATGTTTTAAGATAAAAATACATGGATTTTAGAGCATTAATCTACTTAAAACTCAAGAACAAACATATTTATTCCTTGAATTTAAAGCTTTTTTCAATAATTTATTATCTTTAGTCATTTAATATCTTTTATAAACATACAGATTTTATCATCAAAATATCTTTTAAGTCCCTTGATTGGAACTATTTTTGTAAGTATTCATGTTTTCTACTATAAACCTCTAGAGTTCCTTAGATAAGAAAAAAAATAATTCAAGTGCTTGAATATATTAGTTGACCATTATCTTAAATACTAAATAATTTATTAATTATATATTTTGAATTTTAAAACATCATCATGAATTATCTATGTTTATTTTCCAAAAAACAAAGGGATACTATTAATGCCCTTGCCACTTGCTTTTATAGCAAAGCTTGTGAATATTTGCCTCATTGAGAAAATATTTTTTTTTAAATTTATTTAAGCAAAGTCGGCTACCATTGCTTGAGATTATTTTGATCTTTTTCTAATTTAAATGTTATTATTTTTTATTTGGTTTAATTTTTACCTATAAAAACAACAAATTAAATTTTTTTTCTAAAAATTTTTAAATTAAAAATGGTTCTAACCAACCAGTTTAAATTTGATTTGATTTGATTTTTTAATATCAAAAATAAAAAAAACCTAAATTGAATTTTCATTTGCATTTGGAACTTGTTATGACAAAAAAAAGGGTAAATAAAACAAACAATGCTCCTACCGGTAGTGGTGGTGGTGAGCATTCTGGGACATTGAAATTCTGACAACTTAAATTAAAAGGCTTGTTAAAAATTTATGTATATTTTTATAAAAAGAGGGAGAAATCTACTTGTACAACATATAATAAAAAAATTATATCTTTTGTACCAAATCTAACAGACACGATGAAATAAATGATACTAACTAGAATGCTAGAATAAGAGATGTAAATTGAAAAGCTGAGTTTAACATATAATTCATGGAAGCTTGAGAGGGGATGGTTGGTTGATATTGTTGGGGAATCCGACCGGTGATGTACTGATATTTGCTCATAGGACGCCAAGCACACTGACATAATATTTTACGTGGTTCGGCAAATCGCCTACATCCACGGGAGAAGCCATTTCATTATGTAGGGAGAGAACAGATTTACAACAATAGAGGAGGAGGAATTATCCCCTCTTTGGCAACTCTCAACCTCACTCTATTTCTCTCTTTGCAGTGCTCCAATGGCAGCTACTGCTTGCTGCCATTGACAGCATACTCTCTCCTACATTTCTCATATCTTTGGCTCTTCTTCCTTTCTCTCATTTTGCTCTCTAACATATGCCTCTATTTATAGGCATCCATGGAGGCTATTCTTGGTTTGTTGTCAACATTGGTGGCTACCAACTCTAACTCATTCAACAATGGTGGCTATCAATAGTCAATGGTTGGTGCCATCTATTTGTTGCACATGAAATGACAACCAACCTAACAGATATTGATATTGACTCGATAAATACTTCACGACATTAATTCAAGAATGAAGAAGAAGAATTGATTGTTTGTGACTACGTGGACTCAAGCAGGCTGTTACTCCCTACTATGTGTAAGGTAATGATCTCTGTAAAGAAGGAAAAAAATGCTAGTCGTTGCAAGAAAGACGAAGTCAGTTTATATCGCCTGTCGCTTGTTTGGTGCAAGAAACACCATTGCCTTTCTTGCTCACAGTGAAGGAAGGAAAGGAATTGTAAATGAAAGCGCCGTTCCCAAAGCAAGAGAGAGAAAGGGGATCAGAATTTTTCATCATGGACAAATTACATCATTCCATCAATGGATTACGGACTACAAGACTTTTAAAATAAGATGGATTACGTTAATAACAAAGGCTATAAAAAAAAAAAAATTAAAATACAAGATTTTCATGTAACAAATTCTTTAAGAGACTGTCAAGACTTTTTTATATATATTTAAACTTTACAAAAAATAAAATTTTATTGGATCAAACTAAAATATTCTATAAAGTTTTTTTAACAATTTTTCTTTTTAAACAAGTTTTTTAAGAGAGAAGCTAAGTCTCCTCTATTTACACTTGAAATCTAAAAAAATAAAATTATATTAGATTAAGCCTACACAACTCTTAAGAATTCTTCAACAATATTTTAAAGATAAATTAAAAGTACTTTACGAAACATCGATCAAATTTTACTTTGCAATATATATATAAATTCATATTCTTATAAAGTATAAATATTAGTTTGATTTCATAAATAAATCAAGGAAGAATTAGATGATTATTTTTTTGTATGAATATGTTAAATAGAGATTGTATTTAGTCATATAATTTAATAAAATAAAATATTTTTACAAGTATGCATGTTTAATATACTTAAAATGGTGCCTACAGCAACCTATAAGGTTACAATATATTTATATAAGAAAATTTTATGTTTTAAAATAATATATAGATAACCAAGCTATGTTTAAAAATAATTTCTTAATCAAATACTAATAGTAATTTGTTCAATCTTGATATTTTTATTATCGATTAAAAAAAAACACCTCATATATTCTACATGGAAGCATTAGAATAAAATAAACACCTAGAAACTCTAAAAAAAAATAAAATTCATACAACTTAACAAGATTTAATGTGTGTTTCTTAAAACTCAATTTGGCCTCTATATATTTTCCTATATATTTTCATAGGGATAATTGATAGCTTTTGGAGTTGTCTTTGTGGTTAAGGAGGCTTGCCTTTTTAGGTTTGTTCTCTTCCTAACTTTTCAGACCATTCAAATGTCATTGTCAAATAAAAATAAAAGGGTTGATCCATTGATTTTCTGTTCCTTGTACATGCTGTAATCAACATAATAATTTATTAGTTATTTTCTTTTATATGGGGGCCAATCAAAATAAATTTAGCATTTTTTTAACAATTGTTTAGTTATCTAGACATTTAACATTTTAAAACTATATCATTTAATATGTGCACTAATAAAGATGACTTGATTAATAAAGATAATTTATCATAATATATGCAAAGCAATCTAGTTAAATTTTCAGTTAAATTATTGCAGTTTTCAGTAATATATAAGGGAATTCAAAAATAAAAAGCTAGCACAGAAAGGAAACATATCGAACTGATAAAGGCCAGGGAAGCAATGAAGAATCAACGGTCGATCAATGCTGGATTATTATTTGATCCTACCCCATTGTGTTTATGTTTTTATTTAGCAAGCAGTGGCCTTTCTTGTCTTGCGAGAGGGATCATTAGATTTTGGAAAATGCTGGATCGGCATTTATGATATTGAATGAGAAACAGGAAACTTTTGAAACAAAAAAAAGGAAGGAAATGAAACAATGTTTTCACCGAAAGTCTGTGTTATTAAAATGAGAAAGGTTCTGACAGGTCCTAACCCTGAAACATCATTGGAAACTCACAATGGGGGCTAAAGAGAGGCTCCAACCGGTCCGAACTCAGGAGCTTCTCCTCCAACTTCCTCAAAAGCGGTCCTTGATCATCCCTGATATCTTTTCAAAACACACTTATGAAATAAATCTGATCAAGAGCTTATATATATAAAGAAATTTATAATATGTTTCTACATCCAAAACAAAAATTATAGTTATATGTTTCTACATTCATTCGTATAGCAAGATGAGGTTGATGTGCCCCTGATGATCTGAGCTTCATAGTTTTCCAAAGATTTATAACTTAAACATTTTATCATTGAACAAGAGCAACACGTGCTAATTAAACATATTTCAAGCACACCTGAAAACTGCCTATAGGAACGGCAAACTAAAACAAAGATTGCCAACTTATGATGTCATCGAAAGCATGAATAAAGAGAAGAAATCCCAACTAAGATTCTGGTCTTCCGAGTCAGAATATGTTCTTCATCTGAGTTTTTGCTGGATTCACATCATTATAGGGCCTCATACTTTCATAAGCTTAATTTCTGTGGTATTGTCAGGCACCATAGGCATGGGTTTTCTCTGGCAATAACAGGCATGAAATGAAGGATGTCCACCTTCATTCAAACACTAAAAGTGACTAATAGTATTTGTAAATGCCATTTTGCACAAGCGAAAGAGCAATGCGTTCTCTGAGATATGTTCTGACAAGGGAGAGTTTTATTGGACACACGCAACAGTGAATTTGCTGTCGATTGAATTTTCCTCTCAAGAGAATGTACATGTTAAGGCTACATGTACAAAGATGAGTTTCTTGCCCCAATCAAGATAGCATTCTTTTACCATTTGCACATTTTAACAAACGACTATACACTTTGCTTTTTTTTTTTTCCCCTGTATAAACAATTATTTACCTTTTTTCTGAGAACAAGAAACTTCTGTGTGCTCAAAACAGTCATATCACGCATGCAAAGGCAGAGACTTTAGACCTTTGCTGTCTTCTCTTCCCCAATAATCCATCTTGTCAACCAACTTGGATCAGTGGCGAAGGGCTTGCATGACAGTGCTAAAATTCCAAGATCAGTACCAATGCGTTTGTAATCCATGCAGGCAGCTTCCATCTCTGCTTCAACACCAGAATCATCTACAACATCGATTGTGCTCGTGCGTAGAGCATTGGCACATAGCTGGCCCCTGTTAACACATACTGTTCGTTAAAAGGAGTCCAGTTCACTAGAAAATAAAGATCCTTTCCTTCTATATATATATATATATTTATATATCAGGTTGCAAATGCAATTTCCACCGGTGCTACTCATGAAAAAAAATAGCCTAGCCTGTCCTATTTGCCAAGTAATCTCAAGCGTGCTTCATCAAAGAGCTTATAAATCAATTTACCTGGCACAATTCAGTATAATGTTTATATATCTCACTGCTTTCATCTGGATCACCTGGTACTAGGGTACCACCATAACAACCACTGGCTTCATCAACTGAGGTCATTGCAAGGTACCTAGAAACCAAAAAAAACTTGACACTTGAGTTGACACAAACAAAAGGGAAATTAAACAAGAAGAGGTTACAAATCATAGAAATTGCAGCTTCCTGATTAGCATGCATTTTCTATTCAATGAATATAGTTGCTGGATGGATTAACATTCTTAATCAAGGAACATTATTAAAACATTTATGCAGGTGTTTAGATAAGCCATTAATAGACTCATAACAAGCCAACTTGGGAAGCATTGCATTGCAGGAAATAAGGTCACGAGCAAGGTGGTCTCTCTGAGAAATGGGGAGACAATTTATAAAAGTACCTTCGGAAGATATCCTCTTCATTGTTATCATGAACAGAAGAAACCAAATTTAATTCTGAGTAACCATCAACATCAATCTCTTTACATGATGCTCCATTTTCAATTTCACTTTTAACAGCCTTGGAGGCACATCCACTCTCTTCATACTTTTTCTGGCCAAAAAGCCAATTTGGGGTTTTGAGCTGTATTTCACTGCAAAAAACACATGTTCAGTGAATATAGATAGCATTTGCAATAGATAACGAGTACTACATCTTCCAGACTCTATGCCCCAAGCAACCCATTTCAGAGCAGGCAAGAGGCCAGTGCCATTCAAAATTACAACTAGGAACAAAAATATGAAAGAACTTTATGATCTATAGACCATTTTTAGAATTTTCTCTAAAGCAAATACACTTGGGGTCTGAAGGCTAAAGACTTAAATCAGCATAAACAACATCAGTTTGTTACTTTCTCCAATTCCAAGCTAAGCATAACACTCAAAAATCCTCAACTTGCTTTCTTTGTTTCGCATGTTTTTGAAATTCAGTATCCCTCAATAAATCCTGAAACTCTCTTCACATTTTCAAATCATTTTATGTCCCAGTACCAAACCTGCCAAGGGGTAGACAGGAGAAAACAAACCATTAAACCATGAAGGAAATGCAAACAACTATGTTTTCACTACTCTAAAAGGTCTAAGGGAAACAAGCAGAAAGATTCCTTTCAAGAGCAGATGTGTGCCCACAAATGCACGCAGCAAAGAGAAAATGACATAATCAGGCTTTAAGTTACAGCTCCAGTTAAGGGATAACTTACACTGCATCAGGAGCCACACCTGAATTTCCTGTACTGCCACCTGGTCTGTGATCAGGTTCTCTACAAAGTCTTACATTTTTTATAGCACTACATGTCCTGTCAATCAATTTATCAAATGACGTCAACTTCATTCTTGAAAAGTCCTCCCTGCAAGCTGGAATGGGGGCAAGAGTTATTCCAACTCGTACAGGCTTAGCATTGGTTTCTGAATTGCTGGAAAAGTAAGATGCAGTAAAATAATCAGACGTTGATAAAATAAAGCCTTCTGGCTGAGTATGCATATATGTGCTGAATTTGAACAAAACCACCACTGATTTTTTTAATTTACCAATTATCTGGAAAGGGGGGATCTACTTCTCCTATCACACTCCCATAGACATGAAGATAGTAGTCTGAATCCAACTCCCAAAGAGGAAATTTCCCTTCCCGTGGTTGGAAGTAACCAAGAAATCTGGAACGCAGCAGACATTGTAATTTGAGAACACACTTGAGGAAAGAAAGCTATTGCGCATCTATAATGCACAGCAAAATACTATTAATCACAAAAAATCTGAGCAAAATATTTTACGATCATATACAAATATAATCAATATCAAAGTATTACTTTGCTAATAAAACATGGAATATAGATCTTGCTTTTTGTGTTAGATTTTTGGTTAAATGTAACAACCTATTTGTGGTTTTTGTATTCCAAGAATTCAGTTAATTTTTTTTGTTTTAAAGTGTTAGATTTATTTCTCTTATCCCCACGTATGAAATATTTAACTTATTAAAACTAGAGTCCACAACTACAAAATAACAAGCATTAAGAATAGAAGCTATTCCAAAGAGGAAACATTTCAAATAGATTATGATTCATATTTGCAGGCAAAACACCAATTATTAAACAATCAAAAAAAAAGTGTGTTTGAGCAATAAAAAACATAATGACGTACTTTCTGTTATCTTAACAAAAGTTTACATGCCCACTTACCATATAGAGTCTCCATAATCAAGTACTAGTGATAACACCTTGAAATAAAAAATAGCATTATATTTAAAAAGCATCTATTCTCAGGTACTGAAAATTCACCTTGTATGCTTATCTATAAAGAAAATAACCATGCACTCAAATCAAGTAGAAAGCATGATGGAAAGATCTATTACAAATTTATTGCATCTTGCTTTTCACCATCGGTGTATGTATTGCTGTAGTATCGCTTGATAGACTTAATAAACTCCCTAGATTGAGTTGTAGGTTTCCACTTCCCCTGCCTCTCAGGGAACACCTAAAAACAAAAGATTGGTTTTGATATGATGACCACAGTTATGAGAAAATTAAATCATAAAAAACCTTAAGTTATTTAAGAGAAAACTTAACAGTGTTATGAGCAGCAGAGCCACCATATTGCTGGGAAAGAGCATCCCCCATACTTTGATACATGTCCATAAGAGCAGCAGCAATGGTACTATCAGGATCAACTTTGGGCATGCCTGTCAGACCCATTGCAAGAAGTTGGCGTCCAAAAGCTGCTAGACCATATGCATACTGGGCAACATTTGTACGATCCAAGCAGTCAATGCAGTTGGTACGTAGAACTCCACTTTGAAAACTTGGTCCTTCAGCACCAACCTTGTCTTGTTTTTTCAGTTGACTAGAATCACTCTCTCTATCCCGATTAATCTTAGAATTTATATTTTCATTATTACTTCCAATCCTTGCAAGATCTCCTGAACTAGCTCTTAGATGTCTAAGAGAAGCATCCCTGTAGAGAATAAAATCAACTAAATACATAATCCAGTCTACCTATTTTCATTTCTGTCAAGGCAAACAGCCTTGAGAGAAAAAAAGATGGCCAAGCATTATGCTTTTCTGCAACAGAAGACTAAATTACAAAATGGGAAGAAGACGTCACTGGATTGCAGAACTTACAAGCACAAAAAGAAAGCTTTCTACTTTCATGGCTTCTTAACGTCCAAGGTTGCCATGCTTATAATTGATTATAGTACTTCTTTTTAACAAATGTAATGGACATATATTTAACGGCCATTGTTTGTAATCATTATAAATAATGAAAATCCCACAATCCACCACAGTACATGATCTTAAAGTATGACATTATAATGATAAAGCTGCTTCAAAATCTTCATATTGTGCACTAATCATGAAGTTTAATGACCTTCAATTACTTATCCACAACATGGCTTATCCCACCTTGAATGTTTCTTGTTTTTTTTTTTTCTTTTTTTGGGCAAAAAATTCCTACTAATCCTTCATAAGCCAAGGTTTGCAAATACTTTTCAAAAACCAAAATAAAAGGGGAAAGATGGATGACCCAGCATCTCAACAAAAAGGAATATCAAGCATTGGCAAACTAGGATTGAAGGTTACATTAGGAGTTCTAATCATAAAGTAATGTGAAAGTTTTAAGCAATTAAATAAATTCAACTAAAGAAACTGGAATACCTTCTGGTGCTTGTTTGACTAAGGTGGTCGGCTCTCCTCTTAACTGTGTTAGGTTTACCACTATAGTAAAAACCAGTCAAATCAAGTGCTTGACTTGCCACAGCACCTAAAACAGCCAAAACATTGGCAGACTTGCTTTGGAAACAGCAATTAAAAAAATCAGTTCAAGGTGGTTATTAATTATAAAATAACAGTTGACGTGAAAAGAAACAGATGTCTACCTCTTCGCAAACTTGTGAAAGTCCCAATGGATAAACTGAAGTTGTTTTTCTTCCGGGAGAATTGTGTTCAGATACTCAGCTGCAATGGCAAACTCACGCCTTAGCATCATTTCTCTTGGCCTTTTTTCAACAGTCTGAATTTGAGCATTTAAATGAAATTCAGGATGACATAAACATTAGAAAAGACTTCCAATATGTGGTGAGCATGTTTGATAGATGAAAACTTCTTAAATTAGACAAAGCACAGAAAGATTAAACAAGAGAATGTAACAGATAAATAAATTTGTCCATGTGTGAAAGCTGAATATTAATTTTGATAAGGCTTACTATAATTCATAATTATCCCAGAAACTAAAACAGATCTCTGGAAATGGTTTCCATAACTTCAAGATCCTCCATAAACTGACACTTCCTAGGGAGAAAGTGAGAGCCAGTTAACAAGGACATGCCACGTTCATCTGCTTTATCAAAGAGTGAGAGAAGCATGATGGAAATAAAATATATTTTAAAAGGATTATTTAAACAGACACATCATTGCATTCTCCTCTGAAATATTAACACCGAAATCAATAAAGTTTGTTAATTTTGATATATAATGAAGTGTAGAAATAAGCACTCACCATTTTAATATATATATTTCCAGTTCAGGAATGAAATAACAAACTTGGGTCACCATTTATTAATGCCCTTATTGGTATAGATAAAACATGAAGAAAATGCAAGACAGCCATTTAATGACATTCTAGTTGATAAAGCTGCATTTCTTTAGAGTCCTGTAAAGAACAATCAGAAATACTATAAAAACACGCACACTTATACAAAAGAAACTGACAGGGGCAACTAAATATTATAAAAACAAGAAAACGAACTCTAATCCCATGCAATCCTTTGTAAATTAAATCAAGTGCAATAATTATTCAATTGTGTAAAGTAAGATAATGCAAGATCTATACAACAACCTGTTAACAGACTCAAAAAAAAGCCTTGAATATATTAAGCACAAAAATGAATTTGAAAACAACCTTTATCAAATTAAGCACAATTATGGGACTGCCGTATCTCTTCATCAAGTCTTCAAAATGCAATTTCGTTGCCTGGTAGGTAGGATCGTACTTTTGCACTGATATAGATTGGGAAATAAATATCAGAAGTCTTCTTTATATGAAGATAAATGCTAATTGATCTACCTCACTGCAAGACCCAATAATAAACTAATCAAATGTGTTGAATCAATGGCCTTACAGATTATATCAGGTTTAGGACTTAATTGTGAAGCTTCTTGTGACCAGAAAAGGGGAATTGAACCACGCATCTGCACAACAGAACTCATTTTCCCCTTGCAACACCCAGCATCTTCATCAAGGACAATTTGCTCAGTTTCAACATCATTTGCAACTCTTCCCATATCATTAACCCCTCTTTTCAAGTAGTTGCACTCAATTAACATAAAGTTATTACAAAAGATTTGTTTTAAATTTAAGAATAGATTTTACATTGTTTCAGCACGCTCCTCTCAAATAAGTAGATATAACTTCAAAGAAAATGAGGACACAAAACAAATGAAAATCTCTGGTTTCCCACAGGCCATCACAATCATGCAAATAATACCCTTCACAATGTAATGGCAGATGACTACATTAACACAGACCACAATATGTAGATCATAATATGGATTATGTCAAGAGAATATGAGTCTCATTATTCGATCTGTACACTTAAAAAAAAAAAAGACAGCAAATGAAGCAAAGTTGTCAAAATCAAATCAGCAAACCCAGTCAAATTCTGGCTGGGCCAGGTGTTTGGACTGCCAGCCTGACCAACCCGGACCAATTTTAAAAGGTTGACCACGAACTAATAAAGGCGACCAATTGTAACAGGTTCCCCAGGAACTAATAAGGGTGGCAGCCAAATAAAATTGTCAAGACAATTACACTTGGTGGTTTTTTAATTCCTCTGCCCATGTGTCTGTTGAAATGTAGGGCTCATCTATTTTATTAAGGAGGTAACTTCTTTTAGATTTTTTTTTTTAAATGATGTGAGACTTAGTTATTTTCTGGAGAATATACATCCTCAAAAATAGATAAATAATAGAATAAATAACTTGCAATTATTATCCTCAGACATTCCCTAGGTTCCATCAATGATACTTAACATAATTAGTGGTTTAAGAGAGGTTTGTACTGAAATTAAGAGAGAGAGAGAGAGAGATCTACCAATCTAGGATTATCAAGATAGAGTGGTTCACATGCACAAAATAAACATTACACGCATTTGCAGGAGAGATGTCACACTCGCTAGCTGCAGTTCCTATCTGTCTTGTGAAGAATTTCTCTATTTATTTATTTGAGAGGTGGAGGCATGGCTAGCCAAGGAATTGTCTTAGAGAAGCTCTAACCAACCAATCATTTTTCAGTCAAGAATCCAAACAAGCAATTTCAATCCTAATATCAAAGGAAAAGGAGACCATTAGGCTTCACTCTGTCACATGTAATCTCCTAAACTGATCACATCAAAATCAACTTCAACACAATCCGAAGGCAGCTTCTTATTGGTAATTAGGTACTTTCCCCAACATAGCACATTGTAAACTTATGAACCAGTAAATTATCAACATACGTATCTCTAAATTTAAATAGAAACTAAGCCTCAATCCCCAACTCGGTGGGATCTCTCTGAATATGCTCTCAATACAATTACAAACAGGATCCTCTAATTTTGGGACCACTGTCAGTTCAATTCCTGGCTTTTAATTTTCAGCAGTCAGATCCCCCATGATTATTTTATGTTCAATCCAAATAGATTGTAAGGATGTTGAAATATTAACATAAGAACAATACACGCACAGACAAACATATATATATATATTGTCTACTTCCCACACGCATGGACCTGTGAGTGTGTGTGTGTGTGAGAGAGAGAGAGAAAGCCACAATAAAAGCTTGGAAGCCTCTGGGCAGAATCCAGTGACATAAACCCATTTATTATGCTAGTAAAACATGAGACTTCAAGATGCAACTGAGCCTTACACATAGACAAACTTGTTCAAACCAAAACATACCGGGTACCAGCAAAATGTCGAGAGCGTCTGGAAACCAGTGAAACACTGAAGCCTCTCCCAAAGATTGACAACCTGATCTGCCATGATTAAGTATAGTAGAATTGGTTGAATTGCTTAATAAGCATTACACTCAACAACAATAAATTCATAAGCTATTATCAAGAAATCACATTGGATGAATGTATTTCTACAAGATAACTATGTATTTAGAAACAAAACCCAAATTATCAAGATATGTGTCCTTCTTCCAAAAATCAAAATCATATGAGGTAAAGCAGCAAGGGATATAGCAGACCTGATAACTCAGATTCAACCACAGAAATGAAGTTGTTATTTTATCTTAAAGGAAACAAATTATAAAATTCATCATTTCAGCTAGAGTTCTTCAAAAAGTATGTCCCAAGCATTCTCCAAATCTTCCAAAATTTACCCAAATTCATACTCCATTTCCATTAAGTACTAGTAATGCTTGCCCAGCACCAACTCCATTACATCTAAAATTATATTTGAACCATGGCCAAATTGTTTCTTAATATAGTGGATATCAAACAAATAATCAGCAAGAATATGGTAAAGATGTGTGCATATTTGTCATTTGTGCTATAGTTCTTCACAAATTATATTCCAAGCATCTCCAAATCTTCCAAAATCTAACCCTTTCTATTAAGTAATAGTGATGCTTCCAATTTTAGCCAGAAAGAATTACATGACGTCTGAAATTGGTAACCATGGTAAAAAAATTTCTTGAAAAACAGAATATCAAACCAAATTAATTGACAAGCATATAATAATGTTATGTGCATGGTTGAAAGAGGTACAACTTAAAAGAAAACAAAAACATAGAGCAATAGCATGTTAAAAAATAAATTATCTCAAAAAAGCATCTGCAGGATTACAACAAGGATATATTGATGCATAAAATTTGTGTAAAATATTTAGCATGACACTTGATCATTGAAAGATTAATTAGAGATACAACATATAAAAAGAATTGCATACCTGCTTAAAATTTCCATGCATTAATGCTATTGTCCAAATAGTATTACCACATCTAGACCGAATAGCTTGTGTTAGATATGCATTCCACACAAATATGTTATCATATGGCATCCTATCTTCACCAATTGACATCACATTCTTTTGCAAGCTTTGCATCACAGGATATGTATAGCTAAAGAAAAAATCTTTAGTCAAATCTACACTAGATAATAGCTTTTTGTACCTGCATTTGTGGCAACAGATAGATGAATTATTCAGAAACTAAAAATCAGACTCATGCTAGTCAAGGAATGAAAGAAATCTAACAGTACTAGATAAGACTGAAAGGAAATACATCAAAGCTTCAAAATTATATAATGAAAAACAGGTTTTATGCTCTTGAAGTAGATTGTGTTTACTCTTTTGCCCTTCCTTTTCCTTTCAATAAAATTCTTCATCCTCTTTATTTCCATCTCTAAGAACATTCATATTTTATACAGTTTTAACTAGGGGTGAGCAAAAAAACTGACAAAGTGATTAAACCAAGAAAACCACACAAAAAATAACCTAAAAAACAGAACCATGAAAAAATCCAATTAAACCAATCAGAATATCTTAAAAAAAAATGGTTCAGTTCGATTTTGGTTTTATAAGCCTAAAATCAAAAACCAAACAGAACCGGTTTAGTTAAGAAATAAACCAAGCCAAACAAAAAAGAACCCATTAGAAAGTCCAAAAAAAGCCCAAAAAACAATATAATTTTAAGTTCTTAATATAAAATAATAAAAAAACTGAACCGAATCAAACCGAACCAAACCCGGTCAGCTCGAATCAGTTTCGGTTTTTTTCTTATATATTTTACAAAATTTCAGTTTGGTTGTTTTTAAAAGTAAAAACCAAACCAAACCGAAAATGATCATCCCTAGTGTTAACATATATACATGCATCCATGCATACATGCATATAGAAGCCCAAAAGGACTGCCCTCAATCAAACAAATAATTTAAAATGATATGCATGTCAATATTCTCTCAACTATAGATTTTTTTCCCTTTTGATAAAAGAAGAAATAATTTAAAATGTAACAAGAAAGATATAACCACAAAGGCCGCACACCATTTGTGCTTTGTATTTAATAGATAATAATAAATAAGAAAATGGAATGCATGTTTGTGTTTTCTTTCGGAGGATTTCTTGTTCTCCTATTCACTTCTTTTCCTTCTTGAATGTTATCAAGTGCTTTGAGAATTGCAAATTGATTATTCTTGATTAGGGATCCTCTTGTACATTTCCCACTTACAAGGTTAGAAATATCTTCGGCAATTTCAAGGCTCTTTTATTCCTCTAAACAACTATTTTACTCCATGATCTCTCACTTTTCCGGCCATAAACACCATGCTTGCTCATTAGGATAAAGAAAACAGGAACCATTTTTCATTCATAAGAAACATTAAAGATTGATGCTACGGGAGGAGAGAAAGGGAGTCTATGTACTAAGCAGTATTAAGTAATACAAACTAGCATCTTTCACTACTGATTTGGATAAATTGTCCTTATAAGATTCTCTCAGATTTCACATTAAATTAGCACTTCCCAAATTGAAATGGACAAGGAGTCTTAAAAAGCTTCTGTATTTTATATATATATATATATATTTGTAATTTTAAAATACATGCCTCGTAAGTTCTTCATTTCAAGCTAGAAATTGAATTGTTTGAGTCATGCCAAAAGGCATCTTTACTTAATGATAATGGCAACAATGTCCAACAAATTTCCCACATAGTGTTGTCTATGAGCTTAAAAATTCTGCAATCATGTAAAAAGCCACCAGTAAAGCTGGTTTTATCATTAGTCAATGATATCATCTTCAGCGTGAATGTGATATAAGAATTTACTTCCATAAAAACTGTTTTACCTTTCTGGTGAAGTAGGACAAGAGAAGATGCAAATAAGGGGTGATAATTACCACATAACACACACACAAACAGATGGGCGGATGGGATGGAGTAAGTGAATAACCATATTGTCATAATATAGAGAACAGACAGAGAAGGACAAATCAAGAAGAGAATGCGTGTGTGAGTGTGTTTCTGATGTTAATTTCCAGAAATCATGAATTCTAGATGACGAAATGAAAAGGCACAAGTAGACAGCAGTGCGTATCAGCAAAACGATAAAATTGCATGCAACCCCACATAAAGCGAGATAGGGGCAGGGCTGGGGGCACAAAGCAATCAATCAGGGGAATGCAAAGGAAATTAAATACCTTATCTCAGCTTTAGAATGAGCCAAATCAGTTTGAACTGATACATGCGGAATGGTAATCAATTGGCTCTCGTCTATGCCATATATCACATGACCACAAATAAATCCTATTTGCCGACGCTTTGTTACTAGAATCAAATAATAAGACTCCAGAAACTTAATGCAACCTTAAAAAGAACACAACAAGTAAAACCACTGTCATAAAGAAGTCCACATCAAAAACATAAAAATACACAAACAAGAATTGGTCAACCAACACTAACCTGCAATCCCATAAGCCTTCACTACAAAGTGTAGGCCCCCAGTGGCACGATTCCCTTCAGCTATTCGCTGAAGCAAGTTGTTTATTTCTTGTGGAGAATAAACAACTAGATCTTCACTAATATTGAGATCAGACGGCTCTGATCGATCAATCTTCAATACCCGAAACAGTTTCCTCTTCCTGTCACTCCCGACTAGATAAAATCTCTGATTAAGAAAAATCAAAAATATTTTTATTAGTTGTGTTTTAATTTCTTTCGAAAACAATGAAATTCTTAATTAAACTAAAGATTCAAGAAATTTAAATATTAACCATCAATCAATTCAAATCAACTGAAACCGCCATTACACGAAACCCTAAATACCAAAAATCTAAAAAATTCTACCGTTTTCTAATTTAATCTTCAAATTCCAAAATCCAAGCACAAATTTCAAATCAAAAGAGATAAAAGAATAATTCAATTTTGTTACTTGTCTAGTCTCGTAGAGTCTAAATTTCTCGAGCGAATAAGAATTGGCGTCGTTGGAAGGTTGTAAATTGGCGGAGGAATCGACGTAAGGAGGGAATTTCGATTTCGAATTATCCGATTTCGCCATGGAAATGGCGGGGGGTTCGTTTGGGAGCTTAAGAAATGGAGACGGCTGGCTTGCTAAATCGCCATGGAGGTGTTTGCTTTGAGCTTAGCAGCCAGAGGAGGGGAGAATAGGAATTCGGTAACACGATAAAAGAAGGGTTCGTTTATGGCAAGTCTCCAAAATCTGTTTATAGCTATCTTAAAAACAGAACACTGTTCAAAAACCCAATTTTTTTATTCATGCATTTCCTTTTATTTTTAACAAAAACATGTATTTTAATGAGAAGCATTGTTTTCAAAGCAAAAACTTATAATCATCGTGAAAGCAAGCAAGTTTCCACTAAAAAATAAATAAAAAATCATCAAATGATCATTTTCATGCACGTATGAAAAATATAAAAATTGATAAAATAATATAAAAAGTCTACCACTGATTGCTTGCTAAACATTAAACCTTGATTCTTAAAATGAACATGACAATGAATGGGTTCTTACCAAGAACAATGGCGACGTTGACAGCTTACTCATTATGGGAAAGACAGTCGTGATAACTCTCTATATTTAAAATTCCTGTTGTGTTTAGCCTTGCTTTATCACCCAAAGCTACCCACAAAATTTGCTGGGTCTTTGGAATGAAAATGATAAAGCACTTCAATTTTTATTGCTGACAAAAAGAAAATTGATATTTGTTCTTAGAAAAGTTCATATTAAACATGAATAAAGACAGGCTCAGACTCCCCAGCCTCTGTCAAAACTCTCTACAATCCCATGCTTCCTTTCTTTGTGGTGCCACATTATTTATTTAGGTTTATCCAGGCTTTGTTCACAAATGCATGCTGTTTTGCTTTCTACTACAAAGGTTTCTTTCTTCTTCAAGTTCCCTTTGCACCGCCACAACTTCCCATCCCTTCATTATCTTCTTCATCTTTTAATTATGCCGATGTATAAAGTTGCCCGCTGTCTTGCCATTTATTGTTCCAAGATTGTCATGATTTTAAAGACTTGGAAATCTTAAATCTTTATATTTTAATGCCGTCAATATTAGCATTTTTCTTTATTATAAAAGCAAAAAAGAAGAATTTCTCTCGTAATTTCTTTGTTTTGATCATATGTATTGTCCTTTCACCCATTTTTTTCCCTTCAAAAAATGCTTTCTTCTTCAGCTTTATGCAGCTTAATCTGACCTTTTTCAGTTATTCTTCTTCCAATAATCAGCTTCTCTTTCATTTCCTATAAAAGGCTGTATGGCGCTACTTAAACACCTTCACTTTATGCTTACATTTACTTTCTCAACAGATTAATTTACAAACAACATCGTTTAGGCAACTTATTATACACCAGTTTTTTCCTTTCCATCAAATTATGGGTGAAGACATTTTGTCATTGTCAATATAACAGATCTGCGTCTAGAACAAATACCTCCCACTTAATGCAATGTTCATGCTTCAGATGTTATGTTTCCAGCACAAATATACCTTTCATAAATATAGTTATGCCTTCAGATATTTGGCCTTTAATTTCGATTTCAGATGATGCTTTTCCATGCATAACTTGGATTGTTTCTACGATGCAGGATAACTGATTCCAGACCACCATGTGTGTGATAATTACAACTAGCACCATGTGTTCGAGCTACTACTCAATCCATGGAAGCTCTATGGTCACTTTTGCCAAAGAAGCTGGGAGCCCCTTTCTTTATTTGCATATGCTTTTGTTTATAGCTTTTGTATTGGATTTTATCACTTTCGTCTTCGTTTCTTCTTCTTCTTCTTTTTTTAGTGCAAGGATGTTGTGTATATATCTTTTTTTTTTTTACGTGTGATGTTCAGGCTAGTTTACGGACACCACAACTAATTCACACGACCCACTAAACATCCTGCAATCCCAATGAACAGGTAAGGCACCACGGGGTGACAGGCGTGCATAGTAAGGTTCGAACCCAGATGCAGAGAAAGGGGACAAGCCCCTCCCACCACTAGACTAGAACCTTACTTGCGATTTCAGCTTTGATAACTACCAAAGTGGCCGCATCATACACTAACGATCTTCTATTTGTCTTTTGCCCTGCAATTTCAGCTTCCAAATCTACCGTGTTCGTTCTCACTAGAACAATTTACATGTTGCTATTTTAAAAAAAAAATATTCCCCCCAATTCATCTAATCAAAATACTATTTAAGAGTATATAAATTATTCTTTTTTAATTTATATAAGATAATTATCTCTTAATTACTTATATATTTTCATATAGTTTATATTCATTTATTATTCTTAATTAAGATAATATATAATAAGATTAAAATATAAAACTCTTTATATAAAATAATTTAATGATATTAAATCTAAAAATCATTTACTCAAGTGTCACGTAAATCTTTTCATAATAATAAATTATTTTTTATATGAAACTCTCATATAGATTAATTCAGTATACATGTGATATAACAAATATCTATATCTTAATTTTAGATATTTTTTATACCTTAACTTATTTAAGAATAAATATTTTTTTAATTAAAAAACATAATATAAGCTAATTGCAAGAACTTCAATTAATATTTAGTTTTAATAGGGTATTTAGTAAATGCAATAGCAATTTTATAATTATAATAACTTTATAATTGTTTTTGCAAAATATTTTTGTTCTAGTAATTTTATTTTTATTATTAAAAAATTATTAAATAAATATTAAAAATAAATAAATTTTTTATTAAAAATTAAATATATTTATATAAACAAAATCAATATAAAATATAACCAATATGTGAGATTCAAAGCTTATACAATAAAATAAATAACCAGTCATTTCTTTTGAAGCACCTGTGTACCAGGTGAGAAAGAGGATAATGGCCCATAAAAAGTTTGTGGCTCTGGCAATTTCCTGCTATGGTATCACCCCCTTTACCACAACCAAACATCAAGGACCATAAACTGATCACATTTCAAGTCCCAGGGGAAGAGCAACGTTGTTAGATTCATCAAGCGAAAAACAATGACCAAATTATATCTTTTGTGTGGCCATAACTTGATCAGTCCTCCCGCATTAACAATCCATCCCGGGTTTCGTCCCAGAATATGTAACATGTGCCCAGAGAAAAAAGTGAGAACAGTTGCAGTCTTTGCTGCAAAATCTGGTGGATTTTCAGTCAACTCGGTAAGATATATATTCCAATGGTGATCTTTTTGAGCTCTTTATGATCCAATGTGGCAAATCCATGATTATCAGTATTATTATTAGATAAAAATGCACTGGATAACCAATTTGACTGGCACTTGAGTTTCATTGCAAATTGCAATGATGTATATTTGCTGTTTAGCTGCTGCGACAGTGTGCATTAATGGGACTAGAGTGGCAGTTTTTTATGATGTTATCAAGAGTGATAACTCTACACGCTTTCCCTAATAAGAGTGACGACTCTACGCTTCTTGGACTATGCATATGTGGAGAAATTCAATACTGCTCGTCTTTAATATCCTCATCACGTGTCTAGCAGATTCTGAACGGATGTAAAACTTGTGGGGGCAAAGGTGCAATGGAGTGTGCAGGCTGCAAGGTATTGTCCCTTCAACGTGTCTTGTAAGTGTTTTCATACATGGAGTTGATTTTGTAAGAACCCCAGTGCAGAGCATATTCCGAATTGCCCTGTTTGTGCGGCAAATATTTAACTCTTTCTTAACGAAAATAGTAGTAATAATAATAATTCCACTGCTTTTTGCCCTGATTGTGACTTTGTCTACACCTCCTAGCTACCGTTTTCCTGTCAGAGAATATTTCATTATGTATTCTAGAGGGATATTAGTTCTGAATTGTAACTCATTGAAATGTATGTGTCTTTTTTAGTCTCATCTGAAATACTGCATAACTAATGATTCTTTTTTCTCCAGGGAACGGGTAAAAATAAAAAGAATGGAAATATCTTCGAGCGTTGGAAGTAAGTTTTCACCTATTTTGGAAGAACTTAATTAGTTGCGTATCATTTTATATGAAGGATATTACATTCAAAATTTTCTCTTTTATTTGTTTCTGAGGAAATTTAATATGGTTTCAGATGTTTTGATTGCCAAGGATTTGGCTTGAAGAGCTGTCCTAGTTGTGGGAAAGGAGGGCTGACGCCAGAACAAAGAGGGGAAAGATAATACTCACAGAAAATCGAGTGTTCTTGAGTTACTGTCGTTTAAGGAAAGGAAAA
This sequence comes from Populus ilicifolia, assembly GCA_015708895.1. Classification (NCBI taxonomy): domain Eukaryota; kingdom Viridiplantae; phylum Streptophyta; class Magnoliopsida; order Malpighiales; family Salicaceae; genus Populus; species Populus ilicifolia. The sequence continues at coordinate 152,978 of SRLM01000047.1, forward strand.
TCATCTTTCATTGATTTAGCATGTACCAGCCTGCACCATCATGTGCGCAAATGCTTTTCTTATTCAAGATTCAGCAATCCTAATGTTCAGAATATATATATTAACAGACCTACTCTTGAGATGGTTTATATATATATATATATATGGCAATTAGAAAATTCCAAAATGTTCTATATTGCAGATTCTATGACCATGATATTTTATCTCTACTGGGGCTGGAAATTGGGGATGGAATTGGAGAAGGCAAAGATGTTCTTAGTGCTCACAGGAAGGAAGTGCATCATTCGAAATAAACTGTCTGTCGAATTTGGTTTATAATTTTCTGGCTTACTGAATTCTGTTGCACTGTTTCCTGAGTAGTACAACTATCCCAATCACTATGGCACAACAATAGCTATTCCAGAAACCAGGACTAGTGCTTGTTGGATATCATTTTGATTAAGCTATAAAATGTCTTAACGATGATCAAAGTGAGATGTAGCTTCTTACACAGATCTGAAGAGTAAGCCATCGGCCACTATGGAAGGCTTAACACAAAGATCCTGGAAAGCGAGAAGTATGGCTACCATCTTGAGTTGCAGATTAGTTGTGCTTCACCAGCCTCAACTTTCAAATCAAACGCCTTACTACTTTTATTTTTATTTTGTTTCAACTGCGCCTTGAACTATTTTATTAAACTACTTGGCAGCTTATGATGAAAAATTTAGACACATTAAATTAAGAAAATGATAATGCATCCAGTCAAGCAGTACACATATATCTTAAACAAATTTCTTACTTTCTGGTTAGCGCCACTTTCTTTCATTTACAGCCAGTTTTTCCTGTATGAAATCAAAATCTTCTTGGTCTAATTGAAATCAGACACATCTGATTTACACAAGTGTCCCATGTTTAAGCTGGAGGAAGCAGAACGAACCACTCTTCTGGTGAATCTCTGCTTTAGTGTCTGCGGAAAATCTTGAGGCCAAGGTTGTGGCTACGAGATGATAGACATTGTCTGCGTTGTCATCGATTACATCCCACCACTCTACTCCTCGTAATCTCCATCTGCTTGATCGTCACTATAGTAATATTCTCGCTCAGGAATTTGAATGTACCCAATGCTATTTCGCAAAGCTAACTCCTTTGTCATCTTTCTCTTTTTATACCTTCTCCAAACAGATTGTATTAAACAAGCAGCCCATGTTCTCCATTGGTGAGAATAGTACCTAAAAGCATGCTGCAACTTCTTGCTTTGCAGTCGCTTGAATTGATGTGCAAAAAATTTAAGGTCTTTAGCTTCAAGTGCAAAAGCTTCAACTTCAGAAAGGGCTTTCACAGTTCGTGTTGAAGAAGGCAGGTTTGCACTTGATATTGGCATTAAGGCCCAAGTGAGTAATTCCTCACCACAGAAGTCACCAGGTCTAAGGGTGATGGAATTGAAGAATCCAGACCTTCCTCCATTAGTGGTTGAGCTCTCTAATTGTCCTCTAATGACAAACAACATCTCATTTACTGGATCACCCTCTCGAACTATGTAAGTTCCCTCGGTACTCAGGGATGACACCAGGCGTTCACATATGGCATCGAGTAGTTGGTCATCCATTTGTGAGAAGAATGGGACTCGACGAACAAGGGCCAGAGATAAGTGTCGCTGAATTTCTCGTCGGAGGTCCAAAGGCAATGAATGCAGTATCGATTCTTCATGAACTCCTCTAGTAGCAAGCCATTTGTGCTGAACAAATCGGCGAACACGTTCTTGCAAATCTGGAGGTAACTGGCGATGCCTCATCCACTCTTCTGTATCCCTCCGCTTAATCCTCCACTCTTCAACTCTCACTGTCATTGATTGCAAGTTTGTCTGCATGTTCCCAATTAACTGTGCCGAGAGAACTAAACCAATAATGCATATGAGAATACAGAACACATTCTCACCCAGAAATGTGCTCGTTTCCAAGGTCTGACCATATGAGCTCAGATTTCTTAAGCCCCACCAGAGACAGTACAAGAACTTCTCAATGAAACGTGAGGAAGCAACATCATTGATAAAAGCATCAGCAAATATTCCATACTTAAACGTGAGAGTGCTGTTACGTGCATCACAATTAGCAGGAACATCGGTAACATTCCTCCAGTATTGGCGTTCAGGATTTCCCAAACTATTACAATCTAGATAACTATGGATGCAGCCAACAATTCCTGCTTTATTCTCTTTCGTACATTCTGATTTCCAGCAATAGAATTGCCTCCCCATTGACAATGTATACCAAGAAGCACCTAATGCATGGCTGGCCAGCATGTAAAGAATTAGATTGTATCCAGCTCCAGCCCATGCAGCCTTGGCAACAAAACCTGTAGATTTTACAATCCTTTGATGCAAAGGAAAGATAAGAAACATTCTGGGAATGTATTGAATAAGAACGATAAGCGAGAGCGTGGTATTGGCATGGTCAGTGCTGTTGTTTCTTGTGGCTGGAATTACTAACCAGATGACAATCTGAGGAAGCGGAAGCGCAGCAGCCAGATCGACAAGGAAATCAGACTTGAGATAACGCATTGCAATCTCCTTAGCATCAATAACAAGTTCGCCCCGTCCAAAAACTCTAGAACTAGGAGCAACAAAAGCTGTACGAAACTTCATAAGAATATGAAGGGAGAAAAACATGTCTGCAATGGACCTAAAATACGTAATCAACACAGAAAGTTGTTTGTCGATGGATAAGCAAACATAAATATAGTCTGAATGGATAGTAATTCGGTCTCGGTTCTGAGGACCGACATAAGGGAGGTAAAAGTAGAGAGGGTCGATGAAGAGTGCAATGATGGAAGTCAGAAGGAAGACATGGTTCCAATACATTACAATCTCGCTGTCCGGATCCAGTATCTGGTACCGCCATAGGATTTGGAAAGGGTTAGGTTCTGTTGTGCTGGTGGCATGATGGTGGTGGCGCCTGAAGCGGCGGAACTTTGCTGTTGGGGTGTGAATAAGTCTATTCATGATCTAATTCCACGGAAGCGTAGCAGGACTATTGATCTGATCCCAAGATGCGTGGAGGATTGGCTCCTGTTCTGTTTCTTGATCCTTGATATTTATTCATTCATCAAAATATATACATGTAGACACAGTGGGGGAATTCAAAGAAAAATATTGATATTTCAATACACTTTAAACAGGATCGTTGCATAGGAGATGGTGGCTGGGGGGTAACTTGGGGTGGTGGTTTTGCCTCTTCTTTTAGCAGATGGTGGTGGTGTTTGCACAAAGTAGATTTTGGTGGGAAAGGAAAGAAAGAGCGTGCAACTAGGAGTCAAGACTAGAAACGCGGGAAAATAAAGTTAAATTTGGAGAAGAGAGACGTTATTTATTGATTTCCTACCTAGCTGAGACCCCCAGGGAGAATGTACAGCAACAACATGATCAGAGCACGAGCTGTGCCTCCGTGTGTTTCTGCAAAGTTTAGTTTCTCTTTCAGCTTGTCTGAATCAATTCTAAACTAAAAAAGAAAATTGAATAGTTGAAGATATCGCGTTTCCTATTTAGACCTACATTATTGACTCATTATACATCTGAGAAGAAAGCATTCAACATCAAATTCATTCAAAAATAGCTAGGGAGATGCATAAAAGTATTTTGCTAATGCGACAGACTGCTCTTTGTCATATGCTTTATAAACTCTACCACTCTCATATATCTCCTCTAGAAAATCTTAACATTGTGCTAGGTAGATCCTAAAATCTTTAGGTCCATATTCTCGCTCTTGATCAGCAATGGACTGGCAGATGAGGCCTTGCGAAGGCTACGCCCCTGACGATTTTGTCCGTTGTAGCAGATTAAGATAGCAGCAGCTGCCAAATTTGAATCATTGATATCCATCCAGTGCTCTAGTTACCTTTGTTATTGGCGTTAAACTTCTTCATTATCCTTTTTTTAGCGTGGTTGCATCATTACTAGCATGTTTTTGTAGTGTTGCGAGACGTGCTCGTTCTTTTATAGCAAAAAAAAAGAGCTTTCTCTAACTCCTTATTAGCATTTTAGGCTTCATCGAGTTTATCCTTTTGGCTCTTCATTTACCCTTTGTAATTCTTCTTCAGCCCAAGCTCTAACTATTCTTTCCAATCCCATGTCAACCTCTAGATTTCAGTACTTGAGCCATAGTCGCTCAATGGTAACCTTTCTATCATGTGCACTGTTTGGCTGTTTGCCATCTCATTATGCTTCAGTGTATAGCTGCTATAACATGAAATGCTAAACAGGAAATCTTGTCATCAAGATGTGTTTATTTAATCAGTAGGAAGAATATGGATTTTGATTTTCTCCCCTTTCAAGACATTGAAATCGATGAATGGTTAATTGATTGATGTGCAGGTCACGGTGACATGATTTTGCTACTGTATTTTCATATGCTATTTTACATAAAGACAATATCTTCCTGCCCTAATATCTACTTATTTAAGTTCTTTTCATTTTGTTATTGTACTCCACACAGTTATCCCTCAACGACTCAATCCTCCAAAGTTTCAATTCCCAGGCCGACTGTGTTGGCAAATGATATATGTAGAGACTTAATTAAAGAACAAAGAACACAGAATAAAAAGAACAAGGTGAAAAATATAAAGTATAAATACTAGAAACTCATCGTGTAAAGTTATTGTCATCCCTTTTATTTTATTTATAAAAGAAATCAAACACAATAAAAATAAAAAAACATAACAACCATAATCTTCTTCGTTTAAGGAGCTAAATAACTTATTCTAAATAAGTTTTAAATACGAAGAAGTAAAAATAGACTAAATAACATCAAAACAATGATATTATTAATAAATAAATGTCAATGAAATATAACACATTGCTAATATATTAATTTCAATTTTGATGCCATAACTTCAACGCTATTTTTTGGTTTCAAACCTGTATATTTCGATCATCTACCTTAGACCTTCAAATCTATCTTTAGCTAAAGATTTGCTAATTGTTTTTTAAAGTGCAATATATCATCTCTAGTTTCTTTCTTGCTAAAATTGTCTAATAGCATGAAACTTGATTTTTATATACTTTATCTTATCATGAAAAACATAATTTTTTAAAATAGCTATTGATGATGTATTGTCACATAACAATTCTACAGAACTTTGTTGATCAAAGACTAGATCATTAAGTAATTTTCTTAGCTATATCAATTGTTTTGCTACAATATATATTGCTATATATTCTGTCTCTACAGTGAAATGTACAACCACTTATTACTTCTTTAAGTTCCAACAAAAAATGCTTCCTCTTATAATAAAGCATTAACTTAAGGTGCCCATCACTTCTAGTCCAATCACTGTTAGAAAAACCAACAAGTTTAACAAAATTAGATTTCATGAAATGCATGTCAAACTCTAGGGTCCTTTTCAAATATCTCAAGATTCTCATAGCTGCAACAAAATAACTTTGACTTAGATTTTGCATGAATCTAGAGAGGTAATTGACATAAAAAATAATATATGAACGTGTAAAAGTTAAATACAACAAGCTATCAACTAAACTTCTATAGGCTTTACCATCAATTTTGAGAGCTCCATCCTTTTTCATTATTTTTTTATCCTGGCACCATAAATGTAATAACTGGTTTGCAATTTTTTATTGCAAACTTGTTTAATAGCTTTATAGTAAACTTATTTTGACATAGGAAATAACCTTTCTCCAACTGAATTACTTTCATACTTAAGAAGTATGACAATAAACCAAGTTCATTTATCTCAAACTTATCCTTATGTTGGTTTTAAACTCCTCTACTAGTTGTTCCTTGTCTCCTACAATCAATAAGCATCTACATATACTGATATGATCAGAGTATATTTGTCAACATTCTTCACATATAAAGTTACTTTATTTATGCTTCTTTCAAAGCCTAAACTCAAAAGATACTTATCTAATATGTTGTACCAAGTTTTAGGATCCTATTTAAGTCCATATAAAGCCTTCTTAAGTAAATACACTTTGTTTGATGTGATCTTTTTTTCAAGTTCATCAGGTTGTTCAATATATATTTTTTTATTTAGAACACCATTCAAAAATGCAGACTTGACATCTAACTAAAAAATATGCCAACCATTTTTTACTGCTAGAGTAAGCAAGAGCTTTATTGTGTTCAGCCTAAATACTAGAGCAAATATGTTAGTGAAGTCAATACCTGGCTCTTGTGAATAACCTTTCACTACAAGTCTTGCTTTATGTTTGTTGATACTCCTATGTACATTCAACTTGGTTTCAAAAATTCATTTCATACCAATTACCTTCTTATAAATATGTTTATCAACCAATATCCATGTTTTATTTTTTTCTATCATTATAAGCTCTTTCTTCATTACAACTATCCATACTTGTGAGTTGATAGCTTCTTCAATATCTGTTGGTTTTGCTTCAGCAACATTACACCTACTGTAAATATCAACTAAGGACCTTGTCCCCTTTACTTGTTTGTCATTGACAATATCATCATCCTCTATAGCATCCAGTCAATTTGATGCTCCTGTTTTGTCCTTTCAATTAATGCAACTTCTCAGTTCTATATACCATTCTCTGTAACTTTTACAAATCTAGCAATAACAGTTTTATTAAATTTCATATCATAGATTTTATAGGCCTAAGATTTTATGTTGTAGCCTATAAGAATTCTTATATCAGGCTTTTGATCAAGTTTTCTCCTCTTTTGATTAAGTTTTCTCCTCTTAACTTTAGGTTACAAGACATAGCAAGTGTTGTTATAAACTTTTAAATGTTTAACATTGGGTTTAAAGCCATACCTAATTTCATAAGGAGTTTTATCTCCCAAAACTCTTATGGCCATATGATTTAGAAGGTAGGATGTTGTGTTTATTGCTTTTACCTGGAATTTTGATGGCATTTTCTTCTCATATAGCAAACATCTTACCATTTCTATCAAAGTATGATTTCTTTTCTCACTGACTCCATTCTATTGTGGAGTATAAGGCACTATTATCTGATGTTTGATCCTTTCTTTTACCAAGTATTCCTTAAATTTTCAAGAGGTAAACTCATTCTCATTATCAGATCTCATTATCTTCAATTTGTTTCCCAATTTTAATTCAACTACTGTTTTAAATCTTACAAACTCAGCAAACATATTAACATTACATTTAAGAAAATAAACCCAGTAGAATCTATTATAGTCATCAATAAAAAATAAAAGATACTTTGAACCATTAAAATATTCATTATGCATCAAACCATACATATTTGTATGTACCAGCTAGAGCTTTAATTATGCTTTAAATGCATTATCAGCATAAACAATTCTAGTCTACTTTTTTAATTGACAAGCTTCATAAATATCTTGTCCCATACTCACTAGATTTTAATTAATCTTAAGTATATAAAGCATATTTTTTTAGAGTTTGTGTACTTGACATTGTTTCAACTTCAATTGCACATTTTCCTTCGACATTTATATATTCTCCATTGTCAATTTTGACTTTGGGCATGTAGCTTTTGTCCAAATCCTTGAATAAACTCAAGTTTGCAGTCATATGATTTATGTCGCCATTATCAATAAGTCATGATGAATTATTTACCTCTACTATGTTGCATATATGTTCTAATATAGCAATGAATAAATGATCTTTCTTGGCTTCTAAATTTTTTACAATATAAACTCATTTGCTTCTAGTTTGTTTTTGCAAAACTTTTGAATGTGACTGAATTGTTTGCAGCTTTTGCATTGTGCATTCTTAAACCAATACCAAACTTCTAAATGATTTGTTTTTTGACAAAATTTACAAGGAGGGAATTGCTCTCTTCTTTCTTTCCCTTTAGCAATGTTATTATGACTCTAGTTATTTAATTGCCAACCTTCTTTTCTCTATTTTTCTTTCTTGATTGTTCCTAATAGAATTATTAGCCCAACTCTGCCCTTTGAAAACTATAACAAGAGCTTCTTCATTTGTTCCTTTTTATCTGTAAGTTTGCCTCTACTCTACTGCTTGTAATGCATTAACTAATTCTTAAAGGCTCATTTCTAAAAAATCTTTTAAATCTTCTAGAAAGTAAATCTTATGCTTGAATTTTTTTGGTTGACTTATTAGAACCTTCTCTACTATTCTTGAATCTAGAAAATCTTCTCCCAAAAGTCTCATTTGATTCACAAGTTTTGAAATTTGAGAAGAGAAGTCTTTGATAGTCTCAGTTTCCTTTATTTTTAGTCCTTCAAACTGTCTTTTAAGATTCAAGACTTGTATCTTTCTTGACTTCTTATCTCCATGAAATTCTATTTTTAGTTTATCTCATATTTTCTTGACATATTTACAAGCCATAATTCTAGTAAAGATTTCTTCACTCACAGTATTATGAAGACAGATTAGAGCTTTGAATTACTTTACTTTTCTTCATTAAAAAACTTTATTTATGTGATCGTAAGATTATTTCCTAGTGGAGTTTGTTGCTTATCACTTTTACTATCTCTCATAAGTCAAAAGTTTTAAGATAAATTTCTATTTTAATAGCTTACACATCATAATTCTACCCTTTAAACACTTGCATTTTTGCTAGAAAATTTACAGAATCCATTTCTTTTTTAAAAAACTCATTTAATCTCTCATGTTTTACTCACAATTCCTTCAAACAAAAAAAACTCCCTTAATCTCTTATGTTTCACTCTCAATCCCTTAAAAAAACACTACTTTGATTTAACCTCACTCGTATTTCACTCACAATCCTTTCTAAGATCAAGAAAATGATTTGATACCCAATGTTAGTAAATGATATATGTAGAACCTTAATTAAAGAATAACAAACAATGAACAAAAAGAACAAAGGTGAAAAACATCAAGTATAAAGAGCAAAATCTCAACGGGTGAGGTTACTACCATCCCTCTTGTTTTAATTATAGAAGAAATCAAACACAATAAAAATAAGAAATGTGACAAACATAATTTTCTTCATTTGAGAAGCTATGTAACTTATCATAAATAAGTTTCAAATCTAAAGAAGTAAAAACAGACTAAACAACATCATGATAATGATGTTACTAATAAATAGATAATAATGAAAGATAACATATGGCTGAGACATTAATTTCAGCTTTGGTGCCCCAACTTCAATAGAGTGAGGTGATTGTATTGTAACAAAGCTTTTGCGAGTGGTCGTATTAATTGATTTGAGCAACCTTTAGCTTGGAGTATTAGAGAAGTAAAACAATATTGCAAGTTTCCTCTAAATGCTCGTCAGTCTTTGAAGGAATGTTAAAGAAATAAATAAAGCTAAAGAGATACAAGATGATTTTAATCCTTTTAGTGCACAACAAAAGATGCATGACAAAAGGATATATAAACAATCTTAGAATGACATTGTTTAGTAAATGTTACCACCAAATAAAGTTAAAAAGAAAAAAGATAATAAACGAGTTCAAAGTAAAAGCATTATCACTTTGAAACAATGGCTACAAGTAATGGGAAACTAAAAAAGATTGAAATAGTTAGGGTTTATTTCATGTCAAGAATAATTTTTATAGCTCAAAATTCTCTTCAAAGTTGTTGGTAAAATAAATAAGTTATTGAAGAGTGTGATCTTACTATAGTAAAATAGAAGATTGATATATATATTATATTTAATGTTGTTAACTATATGTATTATTAACATGTCATAGATGCAATAGTAGCCATTAATCGTAGTTGCAAAGGACCAAACTATCATGCTATTTTTGGGTATTACGTGACAAAGGTTATTGATAAAGTGAAGACATGCATTGAAAGTTATCAAGAAACTTTAAAGAAAACTAGTTGTACAATGATTGATAGCTAGATAAATTAAAAGATAATTTTAATTAATATTTTAGTATGTTGTCTTAAAGGAATAATATATTTAAAATTTATAGATTTATATGTTTTAAAGACTCCGGAGTTGTTACATAAGATATGTAGAAAAATTATTTTATATATCAAGCCATGAAATATTGTGCATTTGATGATTGATAGTGTTTTAAATTTATATAGTTGATGAAAGACTTTCCATCACTATCCTTATGTCTTTGTGCTCCTCATTATGTTAATCTTATATTCCAGGATGCTAGTTAAATGCATTTAGTTAGTTATATCAGTGACCATATTTCTGGTATTACAATATATGTATATATATATATATATATATTCAATTGTTATGTATTTTGTATGTTTTTATACCATTAAATCTTCAACAAAATTTTTGAAAGGTTTAAAAAACATTTTGTATTTATTAAAAAAACTAAAAATACTTTAAAATACAACTGCTAATAAAATAATAAACAGGCTTGCATCTTTAGATGACGTTAAATTAACTACTTAATTAGCTTCACGATCTTAGCTTATGATAAGCTTAAGGGCACTGTACTGTCGTACATGTAACTATTATTTATGAAGTCCCTTAAATATTCCCTTCAGAAGGAGATGTCGAATAAACCTTAAAAAAAGATTGTAACATAAAATGGTTTTTGTCTTAATCATCCTCTCAGCTGCCAGTAGTGCCCTCCAAGGATAGGGTATGGTCACACGTCATGCAAACCGTATTGACTTGGAAAAAGCCTGATTAACAGACAGCTTTAATTATGGAGAAAATCTCTCTCTTCCCCTCAAATTTCCAAGAACCAAGTTCCTTTCTTCCCCTATTCTGGGACAGGGCTTGTGGAGAGAATTCTTCAGCATTTCCTTCTTTTCCTTAGGTATTTATGTTGTATTTTCTTCTTACGCGTGATGATTTCTTTGCCCGCGTTGCATTTGAGATGCGCATGCACATTTAACTATGGTGATTTTGTTTTTTTGTATTTGTGTTCTGCAAAAATTAATTGCACTAGTTGATTGCTTCTTCAGCCAAATTAATTTATTTATTCAGTTTGATTGGCAATACCATGCGTGGATATAGAGCACAACCTGTAGGGATTTCTCAAAGGAAAAGGAATATAACTTGCTTCTCTGCAATTTGGATTCGGACTCCATTTGTGCACTCTAGTTGAAGGTTCAGATCAGTTTTTTTTTTTTTTTTAACTTGCTTCTCTGCATTCTGGTGGTTCTGTTAATCAGCTTGAAGGTCTGCTCTTGTTTAGTTTACTTGTGCGTAGAGAGCTTTTTTTAACAGGGTGCCATCTTTAAGTACTTGAAAATGAGAATTTGTTTTCTGAAGGAGTTGTTGTTACCAGTTGAGGCTGCATTGTTACCATGGATTCCAGTCATGAAGGGATTCAGATGCTACTCACTGCAGAACAGGAGGCCCAACAAATGGTCGCTGCTGCTAGAAACTGTGAGGAGATAATAACACAACCACCATCAAAATAGTTTGGAAAATCTCCTCGTGTTGTTTTTGTTTTATTCCTTTACACTTTATTGCACCACCAAAAATCTCACTTTGCTGTTCAGTGAAGACAACAAGGTTGAGGCAAGCTAAAGAAGAAGCTGAGAAAGAGGCAGCTCTTTATCGCTCCAATATGGAATCTGAGCACCGAAAGAAAGTAGATGAGGTATGCATACATACACGTTCCCTGAGCTATATTTATTTCCATAAGGAATGCGAATTACAATTTTGTTTGGATTTTTAAACCATGCAGACAAGTGGGAACTCTGGCTTCACAGCAGAGCGACTTGGAGAGGAAACTGAAGAGAAGATTCAAGACCTGAAGAAGGCGGCCTCTGAGGTCCAGTCAGATGTTGTTGACATGCTCATCAAGTATGTTAAGGCCGCAAGTGTTGATGCTTGAAGGAAAATAAGTTAGTGTTGATGTTTGAATCACCATGCAAAAAATTTATTTGATCCAATGAAATGTTTTAGATTTATCATTTAGTTAGTACACCCACTTACTGTTCTTTATTGTTTGTTGTTATCCGGTCACAGGTTCAGAGCAGTAGCCTGCAACAAAGAAGGGAAGGGAATGTGCTTTTATGATTTATTTTTTTAAAGAAACATTAACTTAATATTTGAAGTTGAACACTCAATCTTCTCCTTCTTAAGGAATAAAATCCTTTCGACTGCATTGGTCCCCTCCTCGAACTTTGATACACGTTGCATTTTTTCTATCTATCAAAATAAATAAATAAATCTCAATGAATGGCGATCAGTGTTTCCCATAGAATCAACTGTGCATTTAGACAATCAGTGTTTTCCATAGAATCAACTGTGTATATCAACTGAACAAATTGAGCATTTGCAAACCAAATTATTTACAGTAAAGCTTAAAAGCAAAATGTTCCGGGCAAATCTAACAGCCGCATGGAGACAAACAGTTTATAGTGTCTTGCCCCTCAGATTATATTTGCGAGTAGATAATCCCCAGAGCATCTGATTATTGCATCAGCGAGGGAATGTCAACTACCCATATGAATAGTGTGGCAAAATCAAGAATTATAAATGTGAGCACTTGGCCCTCTTTCCGCTGTGAAGTTTTAGTGCTCCATGCAGGTGGAAAGCTTCACCTTGACCCCCATTCAAGGACCTTCTCTCCAGGCAGCAAACAGTAAGCTGTCTGAGTAACCTCTCAAGATGAGATCGCAAGCAGCTTTGTGCATCCTTCACGTTGGGACCTGTTAACAAAATCATGGCATTTACGGCATCAGCCACAATCTCACGCTGTGACTCCTCGAGAAGATACCCAGCTGAGCACTGATGCGGTTTTTCATACGCCAGCAAGGCAACGCAATCCTGCGAAAGCAAGGGAATATCAACAGTGAATTAGCTATAAACTTGATTGCTATGAGACAGGAGACATCATTAAACATTAGGGCTAGGGACATGATTTTCTTTCCTCCCTAGTTATGTGTGAAGGAAAAATCCCCAACGCAAAAAGACAGAAAATAGTGCTTGACAGAAAATCTACTGAGTACCTGAACTAGATCATCAAACCCGGGCAGCTTAAAGAACTTTGCCAATTCAATCCTTCCATAATGCACAGCCTCCTCTAGTGCTCCAGCCTACATACATTATACGAAGTTTGCATGATAAGACATCCAGTCAAGTACACAAAAGACATGAAATCACGATCATACAGTAGAACAGTTAACAATTCCCATGGAGAACCTAATTGTGAGCTATACAAGGAGCACTGGTTGATTGGATGAAAAAAAATAATTGAAAAAATAAAATAACAATAGTAATTATTATTATTATTATTATTATTAAGAAGAAGAAGAGGAGGAGGAGGTGGAGGACGAGGAGAAGGCAGAATCAAGTTTCTAGATATGTTGAAGCAACTTTCAGAAAATGTACATCCATGCACGTCTCTATTCATAACTACGAGTTAAATATTTTCTTTATTTGAAAATAAGACTAGCAAATTAAACAGGGAAACAACATATACCCGAACCAGTTCAATAAACTTTTGACTGTGAAGCAGAAAGCAGGTGGCTGATTTTTCATCCTGCCAAAAAAAATAAATAAATAACACGTCACATGTCATATTAATAAAGATAGAGATCACATCAGATAAAATTTATTGATCAACGACGACAGAACATCCAAATTTTGTGTTGACATAATGAAAACAAATGCAACTTCATAATTCAGAACTCATAATAATGATCTCATTTTTTACTGTTATCTAGCATCAACAATCCAATTTAGCAAATTGGCTTTTGGGCATGCTGGGATGATGTAAAACAAACCAGATAGCACACATAAATCAAAGCTCATGCACCTCCCAACTCTTTTATGCATTGACAAACCCATTCCAACAGGCATCACACAATGTGAGCTAATCACACAATTGCAATTAATACCTATCTGCTTAAATAGAAAATTGAATGCCACAGAAAAAAATCACATGAACAGCAAAAAACATCACGAAAACCATGTGAGGTTTAATATTAAAATCTCATGACAGAAATTTCAAAGACGTGCTTTGGCTGTGCTCATAGGATTTATTTATTTTTTTTAAAAAAAAAAAGAAAACCCTTAAAAAGCTGATGACAATAATGTCATAACAGGGCCAGCAACAATGCAAGGCTAATAAATAATTGAGGATGCCATAAATTTAAGTCCCTACAAGTCCAGGTTAGAAGAGTGAAAAGAAAGGAATTGAAGGTTGATTTAAAGCTCGCAAGATTATATTATTTATTAACAGATATTGATTTAATTGGGAGACCTTTTAGTCCTTAAGACAGACAGATAACTATTTTGGCAACAGTAGCATGAAATTCGCTTTCATAATCAACGGAGGGTTGTATTAGTTCCCATACACAGTATGGGTAAGCAACTAATAGAGGACAATTTATATTATGTACCACCAATCATGAGGGAATTGATTCATCTAGCATCCATTCAAGGAAAAGGTCATATTTTCTTCTACATGATTGCGAATTATGCAACAATAACATCTAATGTTTTGAAATTATACTGCAGCGAGGCAGGACAGGGGAAGCTTGGTAGATCAGTGGGAAAAGTTTCCTACAAATGTTTCCAAAACAAATTTGACTTGAGGCTGATTTAAGCGCCAACCTTCCCAGATGGGGGCCTTAGACCTTTGAATCTAACTACCAAACCCAACTAGAGGTGACAAACTATGCAACAATTATGTCACAGTTGTGTGCCAAGCTGTCGCAATGGCATCGTGACTATCTCTATTTAACAGGATAATACTGGACAATCTGAATGTACTGAAGTCATGGTGACAATAATTATAATGAAAAGCTCGTCTAGATGATTATAAGAAATCAAAGAAAACTACTTAGAGAAACCATTAGATTAGGAGGGGTGGACACACTTGAAGTTAATGGTTATTGGTACATATCAAGATTCCAGAAAATTCACAATGAAATCTTGAATGTCAAAGTCATCTACATATTATGTACATATTAAATAGAAACACAAGACTAAAAATAGCAACCACGCTGTAAATAGTGTTCAGCTGTAAATATTGTTCACCTGAACAATTTGGGGATACCACTCACGAAGTTTACTGAGTGCAGAATCAATCTCACCGTTTCTGATTAGCTTCAAAGGAGAAAATAAGTCAGCAAAAACAAATAACATATTCACAATGAAGAAAAGAAACAATAAATAAATAAAAGTGGTTTAAATAGAATAGATATTCCACATGCGTCATGACAGATTGAAGAATATGAACAATGATATCCAGAAGAATGATGATCATCACAGTTGAAGTATTTCATGAAAGAAGCCATATGAGAAATAATTTAACAAAGCAGATCCTCTTGAATTTAATTATGACCATCTTAGCATAGTAGAAAATGATCAACCTAAATGAAAATTCTTGCTGCAACCTATCCTTCCACATTTGTGTATGTGGCTGATCTCAAGACTCATACCTACAGCATTGCATGTTTAATCCAATACTTTTGGAATTGCAGCAAGCAAGCATCCCCAATATTTCCAATTAACCCTGTGGAACAAATCCAAATAAAGTAGAACTCATATACCAGAAAAGCCTGGTTATGTTATTCATTAGCTGTTACCAGCATCCAATACCACACATCTTTATCAGGTCGTTACATTGCTTGCACATGAAACACGCACAAATCTACTCCTTCCAGATAACAGAGTTAACTTAACACATAGACATCGCATTCTCTGAAGTTGATCACCCTCCAGATCGTACCCCAACTGAGCTTAGCACCATTTTCAATGTTTGTGCATCTCAGAAGCACTCCAATACATTCCTAAAAGAATGCCAAAGGGTGGAATACCAAGTATAGGATTCACAAAAGAGAAGCACTCAAAACACACATGGTGCCCAATGAATTCATAAAACAGCAGAACCTCTAATTATAAGAGCAACGATCTGAGAATGCATCATTTTGGGGAACATAAACCCTACCCACACAAGAAATCAACACATAATATCCAAGTGAAACTCTAAAGATGGTAATGAGCTTTTGATCAAAATATCCCCCCAGGGTACCTTAGTTATTCATAATGCCACTTGCATTTGTCATATACTCAACGCAGTGCATGCAGAAACTAAAGCCAGCCAATATGAACTCTTAAGTTAATATAAACAGCCATTGGCAAACATTTTCATACCTGTCGAAGAGCTTTCCTCTGTGCTAATGCATATGCAATGTCCTGTTCACCAGAGCCATTTTCCTGAGCTATATATATAGGAGGGATGGTACTTTTACTAGCCACATCAAATGCATTGAGTGTCTCTTCATAGCCATTGTGTAATAAGTACGAGCGAACAAGTCTGCCCATGAAATAAAAATAAATATTAACTAAATTATCCAGAAATAATGATAATAGATGATGAGTATTGGTAGCGGGCAAGATCAAATACTGTGATCGAGTTAGCAAGTCTACTATTATTTAAAAGGGTAAATTACAATAGCCCCCCTCAAGTATTGTGAAATTACACAAGCCATCCAAAGTCTAAGATTTAACAGAAACCCCTTCCACATTTAAGAAAATACTACAAAACTCTCCTGTAGTCCCTAAACTGCCCTTGATATTTTCAAAATCATCCCCTTTCAATGAAATTCTAGATGCAAAAGGAATTTTTGTAATGTCTTCAAACATTTGAGCAGCTCTTTAAGTTTATAAAATCTCGAGGGTTATTGTAATCTACCCTATTTCTAAATACACCAAAGGGCTTTTCAAACTTCTTTCTTTGGTTATTTTATAAGATTTTAAACCTAGGCCACTTCAGCCATGCCCCATCACAAAACCCAGGGTTAAAAATTTCAGATAAACAAAATTAAAGACTGGAAGAGGAAAAGGAGGAGCTGATGATAACAAGAGACAAACAAAGATGAACAGCTTTCCTTGATCCATTCATTAATTCCAATATCAGTTTCCAACTGACTCTTTTATTGTTGAGGTATGGACATCATATTATAGGTAAGTAAAACTCCAATTACAAGCATATTTGAAAGTTGCACAGACCTAAATTCAGAAACTTTTTTATATATATAAAGGAGACTCAAATCTAATGTAGACTTACCCATAACTAACAATTGGCGGTAAAGATATCTTGTCAACTTTCATTTGTTGCTTCATCATTTCTTGTCTTTCATATTCCTATGCAAGGATACAAAGTAGTGGTCAGTCTATTGACAAACTAGAATGACTTCAACTTGCATAAATTAGTTAAATTTGTAAATTCTGTTTTAGCTTAAAAAGTCAGACAACTAAAGCCAGGTGATGAAGAAACCATTCATCTAGAGAATTGTATAAGCAGACCAAGAATGATAACAAATGGCATGCAACATGTGGATTGTGCCAGGATTACATCGTATTTAGCCTTGTTTCAAAAAAATTCATGAAGTGACATTGTAAGCTTTTTGTTGTATCACCTAAAAGAAATGAAGACCATGTTACAGCAAGTCAGCAAGGTTAAACATAAGATCAAAGCAACAAGTGTCCCTCAACACTAAACTTCCATCCTTTCATTGTTTGTCTTATGAACACTAATAAAATGAAGTGATTGATTAATTTCTTCCAAAAGGCAAGCTATGGAGAAACAAATAGAAAGTTATATATCAATATAAGAATACACCACCAAGCACCATTCCAGATAAAAACCTACAACCATTGAATCATATAACTACTTGGAAAGTGAAGGTCATCCATTGAACTTTATTGCCTACCATACAAAACAAAATTGACCTTCCCAGGCTTAAGCAATGACCTTGAACAGAGAAGAAAAAATTTGCAAACCCACTTAACCAGAGAAGGAGGAAAAAAGTCTATAAGAATGAAACAAAAGAATGGATATCTTGCCTTAAGATCAAAAGCAAATGGTTTCTTCCCAAAGTTGACTTCAATCCTGCCAGATTAACATGTATCTGGAGTTATCAGATCCTCTAGCATAATAGTAATGCGAGTACAATTAGCAAAGGAAAGGAAAATAAAATCAAAATGCATTTAAATTCATTTTTCCATATATATAAATAATTAACAAGAACCTTGCATAGAGAAAAGAATTTCTAGGTGGCAAGAGATGTTGATAGACATTATTCTATATCTGGATATTTAAATCTTGCACAAGAATCGACAAGCTGTCCAAGAATAATACTAACTAGTTAAAAGAGGTGCTACATACTCCTCATTTTGGCTGTGAACAGCAACAGTAGGAAACAGCAAACCCTTCATGTCCTTGTACACTGCCCCAACTAATGCTCCATTTTTACTGATATCAGCACAATGAGAACAGGTAATAATGAGAGGAGAAGTAACCGAAGAAGAGTTCACAAAGTAGAATTATAGATCACTCAGAGCAACAAGTGTTTAATTTTAGCAATCCATAAATCAATGTGAGCCAACTTACTCACGTGAAAAAGAATTCCTGTGAAGTATAGTTGATACCAGCGCCAACTGTATCATTGGTCGTGAAAGTTGGTCCAAATGCCTCCCCGGTTCCAGGTCCACGATAAAGATTGCCATCATCCCCATGATATCCATAACTGTTTGCTTCCCACCTGCCCAACCAATAAAAGTGGAAAGAAACAAATAATGAATCACAGTATTACTATCATTAACAGGTCATTGCAATTCAAAACTCGCACAAAGTGTGCAAGAACGTAAGCCCACATTTCCAATCAAGCACTTGTAACAATGATACTTTCAAAAGAACATTTTTACAGTACAAGAACCCTGTCAATGGAGCATTCTAAAATGGAATATTTGACTGCATTTATAATACACAAATAATTTCCCTTTTCT
The DNA here is from genome assembly GCA_015708895.1 of Populus ilicifolia. Taxonomy (NCBI): domain Eukaryota; kingdom Viridiplantae; phylum Streptophyta; class Magnoliopsida; order Malpighiales; family Salicaceae; genus Populus; species Populus ilicifolia. The sequence goes on from SRLM01000047.1 coordinate 171,591, forward strand.
TTCTTTATATTTATATTTTCTAATGAACCAAAAATATGCCAAAGTGTAATCTTAGAAACCCAATTCATTAGCTTCCGCAAGTAGAAACTAAAAATCTCTCAAAAACCAAACAAAAAGCCCTAATTGCATTCCCTCACTGACTCTACATTACAATCAAATTGGTAAAGAAAGAAAAGAAAAGCCGTACCCAGGCTGTCTCCTCATCTTGAAAGCATGATTAGTAAAACCAATAGCAATCTGTCCTTTAGCACCAGCATTCTTTACATAAATCTCAAAATAATAAACAAGCCGTTTTTCCGGAGCCGGTCTATCGGCTTGAATAACACCAACATCATGACCATGAAGATTGACACTTGTGTATTTAACGCTCAATTTATCAATGGAAACCACAAGAAACCCTCCAGAACTTTTCACTGTGTTTAACTCCGTCGGTTCAAGCTCTGTTTCTCCGCCAACTGGTGATGAGTACTGCCGTGCTACGTCTATGAAGTATGAGCCTGGATCTTGATTTCCGTACCTGGAACTCGAGTTGATGGCGGTGTTGTTGGTGGTTGCCGCGGTGGTGTTGGTGGTGGTCATCGTTTGGAGTTAGGTTGATGGAACATGTGGGGGGTGGAATTTGAGTTTGTTACAAGAAACGAGAAATGCCTGACGAGAGAGAATTAGTTTTTACTATTATTATTTATTTTTTTATAAGAAAGAGAGAGAGAAGATTGTGAAGAGTCGAGAGTGCGTTGTTTAGACTTTAAAGCGAAGTTTGTACATCGTCTTTACGTAATCTTCTTCCTGGAGATAACGGAAGCTGTTACTATGCTACCTAATTTGTTGAAAAAAATAACACAACTTAGTTATATTTTATAGCTAACCTAAAGAGTTAAGGTTTGATAAAGTGCTTAACAATATTAGTTTGTCTTAACAATCAAAAACTTTTACTTGAAAACAAGAAAAGCAAGATGAAAGATATCAATACAAAGTTTGGAAAGGACTCATCTTGATAGCATAGTGAAAATCAGTATTGTACCACTATTTAGGTAAAGGTAATCAGTGATGTTACTTTAGAATTATATATCATCATATATCTATTTAAATAGGTATTTAAACATTAATATATTTTTTAGTTTGGATATTAGTCAAGGGTAGTATAAAAAACTAACAATTTAACCACTAATATTTTGAACAACTCCCTGAAAAATAAGCTGATAAAAACCTTATTTTTATCTATTATAATAGTTATTGGTAGCCCATAAAATTTGTAAAAATAACCTATGAAAACTTGAGCTACAGCCCATAAAATTTGTAAAAATGACCTATGAAAACTTGAGCTACATCCTGAGCTATAAAAAAATGTGATAGAGTTATGAAATGTTCATACATGATGACTTTGTTCAACTACCACCATGCTTGTATCATTTCCTTTTGTTTGAGAAAATCTTTTTATAAAACTCGTAATAATATCTCTATATATTTCTTTTGAAATTAAAAAAGATTGTAGAAAAGTTATTCTCTTTTTTTAGATTGTTTGTAAACATCATATTCTATTACAACTATTTTAACTAGTTTCTTCATTGAAGACTAATGAAACATTTTCTTTAACTTTTTTGTAAAAGTTTTGAGTCTTTATATGACCTCTTATATATAAGACATAAGTGGCATTAATTAATATTTTCTTATTATTTTTTTTATCAATTGTTAATCTATTTTTAAATTCTAGAACTCTTTTTGTATAAGTATAATTTGGTCAATTACTTGTTTTTATTATTTTCTCAACAATAATCTTTTATATATAAGAATCATTTTCATAAGTTTCATTAACATTTTCATGCTATAGTGGTATCAATATAGTGAATATTTTTAAATTAACATTGTCTATCTCATTTCTTTAATATTTAGTTTTGAACCTTGTTCACCTCTAATCCTTATAGATAATGTATTTATTACAATATTATGTTTGCCTTTTATGTATAAAATCCGATACACGAATCCTATTAGTTTAGGGTTTTTTTTTTCTATATTGGAGTATGAATCTTTTCTTCTAAAAAATATTTTAGATTTTTTGTGATTTTTTTAATTATGAATTAATCATGCTCCAAAAAATGCCTCCATTTTCCAACTCTTATTAATATAGCCACATGAACTTCTAACTTTTATTAATATAGCCATATGCTTATTTTTGTAAATTAATAATCCTAAATGTTTTAGATTTGATATCTTGGTAAAGAAGACTAATTGCCTCCTTTCTTATCTAAGGATTGCACCTAATCCATCGATATAATTATTAGTTTTCAATACAAAAACACTATTAAAATTTGACAATGCTAGCACTGGTATTGCATATAAAATTTCTGTTAGTTAGTCAAAAGTTTCTTAGATCATGTTATTCCAATTAAAAATACTCTTTTTCAATAGATCAGTTAATAATTTATTAATAATATTAAATTCCTTAACAAATCCAAGAAGCCTTTTAATTCCTTAATTGTATAAGTAACTAGCCAACTCTTAATAACTTCTATGTTTTTTAAAGCAACTATGACATCTTTAGCTAAAATAATATGCAATAGGTAGTCTATTTACTATTCGTAAAAAAAAATTATTGATTTGTAAAGTAATTATTGTTTCTTTATTTTTCAACATTGACTTAAGATGATTAGATATGTAGTTTTGTAGTATAATTATATATTAGATGTCATTAAATAATACCAATACATATCTTCTTAAGAAAGATTCTATCTTATTATTCATTAAACCTTAAGTTTGCAGTGCCCAAGTGTTAAAAATTATTTTTTTTATATCTTTATCATATATTTTGACTTGGTAATGTTTTAACCTTAAATCATCTTAAAGATGAGTTGAGAGCCATCTGATTCATCCATTAAATCATTGATCAATGTATTCAATTGTTTATACTCTACACATAACCTCAAATTATTGTTTTTCTTTGTAACCAACAATACTAGAGAAACAAATAGATTGTAGTTGTGTTAATTATTTCTACTTTATAACATTTCTTTTACCAACTTATATATCTTATTTTTATACATGAAAGAGCTTTTATGTGGGTTGATATCGATTGGTTTTGCTTTTGGTATCAAAGGCATCTTGTGATCTATGCTCCTGAAAAATAGAGAATGTTTTGGTTCTATAAATATAAATTGCTATTCTTCTAATAATGCCTTTACTTTTGAATTATATACTCATTTTCTTGGTACTTGAAAAGCTTTTATGAAAAATATTGCATTGCAAAACCATATAATAATTCTTTTAAGCTTTTATGTGTTTTGACTACTACTCACAACCCTGCTTCTTCCATAATTCATTTTAACTAATCATTTTGCGATCTTTCTTGAATTGTAATTTTATTTTAATGAAATCAAATATAATTGGTGAATAAATCATCAATCAATTTACCCCTAGCATCGTATCACACATGTCAAGTTTTAATGTCCTCAAATCAATTTAGAGTTCATATATTTGCATAGACCATGTGAACTTGGGATTATCAATATCATATCTCGTTATACTTCCATTAGCTACTAACAATGCTAGTATAAAGGATTTTTTAAAAAAGATTTCCTTGACTTCTTCAAGCATTTGTGCATCAATGAAACTATGTGTGCTACCACCATCAATTAAATTGATAATATTCCTTTTTTATAGCAACCCTTAACTTGTTTATGGTATTTGCATAACTATTTGTCGGTGCATTCAAGAAAAATCCATAGTCTTTAATTTTATCATCCTTAACTATCATTACACTATTGTTCTTTTTATCTATATTTATAAATTCTTTATTTTTTTTCTCTGCTCCTATCATATGCAACCCTGTCTTGTTATATTGATGCTCAATTGCATAATTCTTCCTAAATCTAATACATACCCTAACCTTATTCTCTTTTCATGTAGGTTTTAAGCTATTATTTTGTACTATACAATATTTTTCTTTTAATGATTAAGAGGTTTAAAGTAGAAATTGCCTATTAGTTTATCTAAACCATACAAAAGACCGGTTCTTAGTATAAATATGTTATTCTTGACCAATACATTATTTCTTCTTGCCATTTAACTTTATCAAAAACTTGTATCAAAGTTGTTTTTTAAAAAAATCTTAAGTAAAAGGTTAATATCATCTTCAAGTCCACTTATAAAACCGCAAATATAATATGATATTGATAGTGTTACATTTAAGGCATTCATAAAATATTTGAGTTTTTCAAATCTTTTAAACATACTCCTTTACTCCCTTATCTTGTATCAATATGTTAAATTCTTCTATCATATTATCTTTAAGTCAAACTTTATGTAAATGGCTCTTATGAATTTTTATTGATTTGTTAAATCATCTCCACCTAGTAAAAAGCCTTCATACCATAATTTGATTTTTCCTTCTAAATATAAATAAGTTATAAATCATCTATTAATGCATTAGAGTAAAATGCATCATGAAGAACTTCTTACATTTTCTCATCCAACTTCTTGTATTATCTCCATAAATAGTAGGGTCACATAATCTTGTGGAAATTTCGGTTTCCTATTACTTCTCTATATTTACAATCCTTATAATTAGAAATCACTTTATTAGGACTTAAGATGATTTCCTTTTCTTTATTTGTTGTTTAATTGGCCATAAACAACTTTAATATGGTCATCAATATTTTCATTTGTAGGTTGATCTGTCTAGTTTTTTTATTTCCTTTAAACCATTGTTTTTGATTCTCAACTATGAAATCTTGAAGTTCTTGATGAATACTTTGTATTTCTTCATCAAGTCAAATCTCTTTATGTGTTTTTCTAAAGCCTCTAGCTTGTTATTTTTCTTTATATTGCTTAACAACACATGTTTCACTATATACTAATTTGTTATAGCTTCCCTTGACAAAGCAATGTAATAATTGAAGAAAGAGTATAGAATAAAAAAAAAAAGTTCTTAGAAATTGAATTTTATTACTTGATTTACATGAATTCTTCCCTTCTAACTTCTAACCACTTAATTATTAACTTATTAACTAACTATTAACTTGTTACAATGATTGTTGTCATTGCCTTCATTCTTTTAGTAAAAATTTTACTACTGATATTCATCCAGTTATATATTTAACTAGTTGTTGCAACAAAAAAACACTCAGGAATAGACTGTTTTCTAACAAAATCAACATTGAAATATGAAATAAAAAATAATTAAAAAAACTTGTTTACACTCAGGTGAAGTTATCAAACCAATAGTTAGTGTTATACATCTTGTTGGGTTTGATCATTTTTTGGTAAAATTATTTTTATATAAAATAAAGGATTGTAAAAATAAAAACTAATAAAATTTTAAGACATTCATCTATAATAGCAATAATCCTATAGAATCCAAACCAAAACATATCACAAAACCCAATTAAAAATTATTCAATTTTAAAAAATAAAATAAAATAAAAGTCATGAAAAAACTCTATAAAACCCACATTAAAAAATTATTAAAGCAAGTATCATTAAGCCTCGTTAAAAAAAGTTGGGCATATGGGCCTCCTTACCACTTTATTTAAAAAAATAATTAAAATGACAATAATAAAATATTTGACTTTTGAATTAGGCTTAAATATTTTCAAGTGATTCCCAGGTTTTTTATAAAAAAGCTATTGCGTTGCTTTTTGGATCTTTGAAAATTAGATAATGCTATTTAAGTTAATTTTGTTATTTTACCTAGATATTTTTAGATTTTATGTCTTAATTCATATTTCTATTTTATTCTTCTTATCCTTTCATATTTTTATTTGTTTTTTAGAAAAGATAGAGTTTTATTCTAACCTATTTAAAAATCTTATAAACCTTTTAAAGAGACATCCACCATATATTTTATTTTCAAATAATAAAATTACAAAATTAGAGTCCATACTTGCACTTTTTTCACTTATTAAATTGCTTGTGCTTTATGTGTTTATTTATGTTGTCTTATTAGCTTTTTCTTTTTCTTATAGGAGTAATCATTTTAGTATGGTGTTTGGTTGATGATATATAGACAAAATAAAATATGAAAAAGTATATTTTATTCTTAATATATATTACTATCAAATATATATATAACTTTAGTTTATATTGAGTTTTAAAATTAACAATAATACCCTAGTTATAAAACCTATATCGATCTAGTGGATTGACTTAGAACCATAACAATTTAGGGGTTGAACCAATTCAGGTTTAAAAAAAAAACTAGAGGAAGGATTGACCTTTATTGACTCAATAAAAAACCTAAGTTGATTGTGACCTAGCCAACCTAATTAAATTTCATGCCAAAAACCTGTTTTTAAAAAAAAATTGATAAAAAAATATCACTTTAATTTAAAAAAATTAAGGTTGATATTCCAATTCATAACGTGAACCTTATTCCAAGTTAAGTTATAAAATTATGATAATAATTATTTTTTACTTTTATATGTTTTAGTTAAATAAGTTTATTATTAATAGTTTTTTATATAAATATTTTATAAATAAAAAAATAAAAAATATTAATTTAAAGACATGTCCCATGTGTATCTTTTGTTTTAAAATTATATAAATTCACTCTAAAGACCTTTAAAATAAATTTATTTTTATTGGTTAAATTAAATATATTTTGATTTTTATCTTATTTCAGGAACTCCAAGTTACCTTAATGATTCCATTATGAAACTAACTCCAAGTTACCTTAATGATTCCATTATGAAACTGCAAAGTCAACTCTATATTTTCTTCAAGGTTCTTTACTAATTACTACTAGGTACTATAGAGGTATGCTCATCTAACTATTTACATGTCTCATCAGCTGTCCTTGATGTGCATTTATACTACCTTCTCTTCCTTTTTGTTTGCCATTAATGTTTCCTCCATTTTTATTTTTATTTTGGTAGTATTAAATCCTTTATACATGTAATGAATGTTTGATTTTGGGTTATTTAACCAAGATTTCAATAGCCTCGACATAAAGCAATATAAACAGAAGTAGGGTTTCATGAAGTGATAAAGATAAACTAGTGATTAAAATAATTTTAAAATGAAAATAATATTCCCAAATCCATAGTAGCCAATGGTCTGTATGTGAAGGCTCTCTCTGCCAATCTAATAAATGGTCAAACTTTCGAGGAAGAAAAATCCTTAAGAAAACTCTAGTTTTTTATTTCCTAAATGTAAACTTGAGATGCTAAATGAAATTTGAGACATGTTCTTCATTCGGAGCATTCTTCCATGGAAAATCCCCCGTCTTCAATCTCTCTGTTCAATTGCTCAACTTCTGCTTTGCTACAATGATGCTGGCAATAAGCTCCATTGCTTTCAAAAGCTTTCACAAGCTTGAAGAACAACTGCTTCATACCATTATCGCCTTTATGTTTCAGCATTTGATCTTTATAAATCAAGAGAATCCGGTGAGCTCTCTTTCGAAAATGCCCCAGCACAAAATGACGGTAATCACCTGGAGAAAACCTGAGCATGACAAGCATGGCCTCACAGGATGACATGAATGCCTCATTGTTATTTTTTGAGGATCTCTCTTTAGAAGAGCACACAAAACTAATAGACTCGTTCAGATAAGGCTTATCATTCAGAATCAAACGTTGGATGGAGAGAAGAACCCTTGATACATCGGATTGTTCCGGGTTCCATGATTGTTGTTTTCCTCCGAACCGAAACTTATACCATTGATTAAGATTCAAGAGGTTGAGAGAAACACTTCCATCTCGATGCAAACTAGGGCTTAAATCAAAGTCAGGAGCATGGTAAAAGATTTCAGGAGGCTTAGCTGGGTACTCAGGAGGGAAGAATATGTCAAAAAAGAACAAGCCATAACAGTATGGAGTTCCTTCTAAACCAGCAATGCAAACCCTCATGAGATCAATTCTCGACTCGTAAGTTGTAACAAAAATCGAACTGTGATCTGAAAAAACAGCCGCCAATGTTTCCCAGTCCTTTTTTATCCTTTTAGAAAAGCTGCTCCTGGGATTTGCATGCTCGCCAAATCTGGTGGCTGAAAGGATCCAGCTACAAAGTCTTTGTTTGTGCCTAAACTGATGGTCATGAGGAGGATATTGAAGCACCCTGAAGCTTTTGAATCTCTTGAAACTCCTGTCTACATCATCTTCTATCTCCTCAATTCCTTCAACATATGTTTCTTCATATTCTGTAGCATCCATGATAATTAGATCGAAGCTGCAGTAAATTAACGCAGGCTTTTGGTGGGAATTAATTATAATTTGAGGGTTCCTTTATTTTTATTAACCGGAGGATATCTAAAAGAAGCTTTCAGCGTTGTAGTGTTTGATGGAGAGTAAACAACTTCCAGTGATTGTATTCATCTTCGAATTAACTTCTACTATTAGATTTTCTTGAGGAATCTAGCGTGATACAGAGTTCCGTCTTTTTTGTTTTTTTTTTTGTTTTTTAAGGTTTTCTTATTTAAAAATATATTAAAATAATAAGTTTTATTTTTTAAAAAAACTTGTTTTTCATATCAATACATTAAAATTATATAAAAATACTAAAAAAATTAATTTTTTGAACATAGAAAAATAAAAACAAACAGGATATTAATTTTAATGAACATAAAAAAAATCCAAATGAATGTCATTTTGTTTTAACATGTTTTGAAAACTCTTTAATTTTTTTAACTTTAAATTATTTTTAAAAAATAAATCATTTTGATTTACTAATTAAAAAATAAAAAATTAATATTTTTATATATTTTTAAATAAAAAATATTTTTTAAAAATCATCTCTATAATATTTTCAAATAAATTTATAAATTGTTTTTGTTTTATTATATAAGTGTGTGTTTTTTTAAAAAAATTATTTATAAATTTATTAAAATAATATTTTTTTTTATATGACGGGGCTCTTGTGTCTGTGAATCAGGCCCACCTTCATTTATAGCCTTCTGGTTTGTTTTGGGCTTTTGATTTTCTTTAACCCAAAAACATGCGCAAAATGTAATTATAATTACCTTGTTCGAAAGAAAAAGATAAAAAAGCAAGAAAGACGAGGTCCATGGCTCGTCGCAGCCACTAGGGTTCCTATCGGTGTAGCTGTAAGGATTTCCATTGGCTCCTCTTTCTGCAATCTCTTACGAAAACTAAAAAAAAAAACCAAACCCTTTCGAGAGAGAGAGATGGCGATGATGGAGGAAGAACAAGAGGAGAAAGAAAGGCAAGTTATATTCAGAGATATAAGGCGGTATTATTGTGATTATTGCGGTATTTGCAGATCTAAGAAGTCTCTTATAACTTCTCACGTCCTCACTCATCACAAGGTTCGTCTTATAACATGACTTTCTGTTTCTTTCGTTATATGTTTGTGTCTGTTTAGTTAGTATTGGTAGGCTTCAACTTGTATTGTTGGTTTCGCCTGTTAAACTGGGAAATATGTTTATATTTTAATCTTTAATCGAATTAGGACCAAGATTGTGTCTGTGGTCAGTTTTATTACTGGTTAATTGTTCAGATTTTGTTAATCATTATTCTGGGATTTTGTTCTTTTTTTATGATCCCGTGGTTCTTTTTCTTATATTTTCTTTGGTATTAATTTACATGATCTTAAAGTTGCTTTGGAACCTAATTCTTTTGTGGGCTATTTAAGAACATGGCTACTTTGAAATTGAAGATTGGTTAAGTTGAATTGCAGCCTTACGATTGTTTTTTCTGTTGCTTAGGAGGAGATGGACGAGGACAGTGTTGATGGGGATGAGGGAAAGGAGGGAGTCAAATCCAACACATGTGAGAAATGCGGTGCTAGTTTTAAAAAGCCTGCGTATTTGATTCAACACATGCAAAGTCATTCTCTAGAGGTATTTGACCATGATTTTTACCTTTATAGGTTGCTTGCACTCATGGTTTTGCTTTCAATTTGATTTATTTGTTCAAATAATTTTCTTTTTTTGATGCTGCTCAAAGTGGGTCATTTTGTAGCATTTGCTCTAATTGAATAGTAAGTATTTTGCAGGAGTGCCATTTTAATTTAGAAAAACATCTGAAAGTTAATGCGTGAGCATTGGATCCCACTCAGAGAACTCCAAAATGCGAGAGGCTTCAAGTTTGGACTTGAATGGACTAGTATCAGGCTGGGAGACCTCCTGAGAAGCTCCATCAAGCAAGCCTCAATCACGTGCCTGTTGAGTTTGAGGTTTGAAGGCTTTTGTTTGTGTCTATTGAGACTAGTTTTGGTGATCTAAGAAATTATTACTTCTAATATTTTTTTTTCTTTTCTTTTTTTTCTGATTCCGCAGAGGCCATTTAAGTGCTTGTTTGATGATTGCCATGCCAGCTATAGAAGGAAAGATCACTTAACTCGCCACCTTCTCCAGCATGAAGGGAAACTTTTCAGGTGTCAAATTGAGAATTGCAATCGTGAATTTGTTTACCCAAGCAACTTGAAAAGGCATGTTAGAGAACTTCATGATGAGAGTTCTCCCTCCAGTAGTTTTGGAGGTGAGAAGCAGTATGCTTGCCAGGAGCCGGGATGTGGGAAGGCATTTAAATATCCATCAAAGCTGCGAAAGCACGAGGATTCTCATGGTAAGTTGCTTTATTTTCACTCATACACTAAATCACAGTTCATGTTTCTTGAAATGAGGAAGAGTTATTCAGGATTGGGAATTTCGTCAATTTATCCTCCATGCAGTTTCTGATTATTATCCTCTCTAATGCAGTGAGCCTGGACCATGTGGAGGCAATGTGTTTAGAACCAGGCTGTATGAAACATTTTTCAAATAAGGAATGCCTGAAGGCCCACATTCAGTCCAGCCACCAATACATTAACTGCAATACCTGTGGCACAAAACAGCTGAAAAAGAACATCAAGAGGCATCTCCGCACCCATGAACCAGCCAGTGATTCAACAGAGAGAATCAAATGCCATTTCAAGGGTTGTCAGCACACATTCTCTACTGTAAGATGTCACTAATGTTATATTATCCACTTTTCTATTTTCTATAGTATTTAATTCTGATAAGTGAGCCGTTATCTGCTTACCTGGAATCTTTTTTTTTTTTTTGAATTTGGTTTTCCCTATTTGTGTGCAGAAAACAAATCTTAATCAGCATGTGAAGGCAGTGCACCTTGAACACAGGCCTTTTTTGTGTGGATTTCCAGGTTGTGACATGAGATTCGCGTACAAACATGTGAGAGATAACCATGAAAAGTCTGGTTTGCATGTCTATACTCCTGTAAGTTCTATGTGCAGGTCTTTCAAACACATTTTGCTCATCAACGTGGAAATCTGTATTGCTAACATGTCTAGAAAATGAATTGGCATTCTGAATTGGATTACTTTTGGATCAGGGTGATTTTGTGGAGTCTGATCGGCAGTTCAGATCTAAGCCAAGAGGTGGGAGGAAGAGGAAATTCCCAACTGTTGAAATGTTGATACGCAAGAGAGTAACTCCACCAACTAAATTGGATGAATGCCACCCATGGTTGCATGAAATTGAGAGAGAGGACCAGTAATGAATGCCCTACCGACCTAGATGAACTTGCTTTCCCTGTTCAAGTGGAAGTTGTAATGTCTTAGGCATATTATGTTGTTATCATCTTTAGGATAATGGAGGCATCAATAGCATGGAAGGCGTTATGAATGGTAATATTGTGAGCTAATAAATATGTAAATTGCAGCTCTTTGGCCGCGGTTCTTCCTTTTCGAAAGGCGTCTATAATATCTTTCTAAGTTGAGATCGTGATTCTGTATAGTTTCAGAACCTGTTTGGAATTGAGTCTGGCCTCTCTTTTTTTATTCATTTAGTGTTTTTTTTATTATTATTTTGATTTGCTGAAATGAAAAATAAATTTTAAAAAATAAAAAGATTTCATTTTGAGGCAAATTGATTTGTTTGATGCGGCCCTGTTTTTACAATTTAATACATGAAAGGTTATATCCGCTTCCCGTCCATCCCAAGCAGCAAGAAGTGATTCTGATTAACTTGTGAAAAACATGGAAAAATGAATCACATCTTCCTCTTAATTTAGGGCTCGACAAGCATAAGCCTTTTCTAGCAGTCCCCCAAGTCCTTGCAGAACACCTGCTACCGTGGCCTGAAACGCTCCTTCACAGCTCATTACAGGATACTTGTTACTTGGCTTGAAATGCACCTTCATCGAGGAACGTGCTGCTTTATAAAAGACCCGTAAAGGAGCCCAGACAACGTGCTACTTTATAAAAGACCAGGGTAAAGGAGCCCAAACAGTAAGATTGCTGCTAGCACTATTTGTGGCTTTAAAGTATCTTTCTTTATATATGATACCGTCCATTTATATCCGAAACTACAGAACAAAAGAAGCGGATACGATCACAGTCAAGTAAGAGGCTTTCTTTCCCTTCATGTGCAGCTTCTTTTCTAAGACATTTGACATCTGTCTTATTTGTCATCTCTTTTACCCTTTGAACAGCAACCGGAAATAGGCATTCAAACAGGTCAGCTGGTCAACTCACTTCTTTGTCTGTTATGGCCATGGGAGTATTGAAATTTTTTAATTTATGGGTGCATTGAGTTGCCCTCAGGGGCATCAAAGCTGGACTGAGTTGCAGTGTATGTTTGTTTGTAAGGGGAGTTTTCTTTGTAACTTCATATGTTTGTTTGTAAATAAGCTAGAAGGGCTTAACGGTATAGCATGAAAGATTTGTGTCTAGCACAAATATATAAATTTGTATATTTTTTTTGTTGTTGAGGTTAATGAAGTTGTAAATTTTTCATATATATATATATATATATATATTTTGTGTTAATTTGTTACCTCTTTACTCGTGTGGTTTTGCTTGGCTACAACTTGTGAGAGTGGGAAGAACCTATTGGATGTGGGAGACACTAAGTCATAAGCAAACACAAGTATAAAGGGTGAGAAAAGTTCAGGTCTATTACAATACAGTTTAACATTTTAGCAACATTTATGGCAATAACTCAAAGGTTAAGTTGTACTCACTCTATTGTCATTTATCATAGCAGCATACACTGGTTACTGGTAAAAGTTAAAATATATGCAAGTAAAGAGTGAATTTATTATAATTGTCTTAAAAGATATCATTGAAAGCATGTTTGTTATAGGAGCCCTTTGAAATGCATTACAAGGCAATTATGTTAGAGGGAAATAAATTGACCATGTAAAGAGTTGAAAAAACTTACATGGCCCAGAAGGAGCAAAGATTGTTGAGAATAATAATTCGAGTACTTTTTTCTTTCCAACACAGCCAAATTTCTTGGAAAATAGTATAAAATACAAATTTGTTTTGAAAATAATATAATTTAAGCAAAATGAATAACAATCTATTTAATCAAACCTTAAAATTGTTCTAAATTCAAACTTTAAACTATCTTAACCCTAAATTAACTCAAAACTCAAACCCTAACCACAAATTAACCCCAAATCCTAAACTATCATAACCAGAAATTAATCTTAAATACAAATCTCAAAACCCACACTCTTAAATCTATAACCCAACCTATAATCTCTAACTTTAAAACCTCAAACTATTGAATCCAAACCTAAAATTAAAATTCATAATCCCTAACCTTAAATACAAACATATAATCTCTTAACACTACTAACACTAAATTCAAACTTTAAAAACACAAGTAATCCTAAAAACACAAAGAATAAAAAAAACAGATGGGATATTGTTAGATTTAAAAAAGCATAAAAGATAACATTAAAATTTCTTTATATTAATGTAATATTGTAGTTTTTTTTGTTATAACATTAATAGTTCTTTGCAATAATTTAACATAAATGTCACTGTATTCATTAACTTGTAAATGTTTTCTTTTTAATTATAAACAACCTTGTCAATGATTACATGTTCACTTGTAAATTTATGATTTTAAATTCTATTTACTTGTCCATAATAAACTTGAATGTTCATAGTATAGAAAACAACATTAAAATATCAACATTACATGTAAAATATGATCATTTACAAGTTTAATAATATACACAAATAAAAAAACACAAAATATATAACTAAAAAAATAATATAAACATAATTATACCCTCTATATATATCTCAGTCTATCTATGTTTATGATGATATCAATAGTATGGCTTTCTAATATCCAAATCATCTTATCATTTGACACAACATTTAGATGTAATGTCTCTTTAAACATTCCAAGTATTGTGTAATATGAGTCAAACCAATGAAATACATAATAGCAAATAAGTGCATTATCTTTAATTTTATGAAGATTAGCAGGGGTTCCTTGACTATCCTATTTTATTATTGTCAATCTAATTTTCAACAAATACAATTATTAATTTATAAATAAAACAAAATTAGCATCATATATTAACTTAAAAATATCACTATTACTTGTAATATTTTGAATCTATTATGTATGTGGCTCATATTCCATGTTATCACATCGAGGAATCGGATTAGTGTGGTAATATATTACATTATATAACAATATCACTCTATTTATTCATCATTTACAATAATATGTTATACCTCCACAAAGATCTCATATTTATATGCATCATACTATGCTATATAATGTAGATGATAGGTCATCTAATTATAATCAATATACCTATCTTATCAAATAATGGTATGCAACATGTCATGAATACCTTTATAATCCGAAATATGTTGTCGCTATTACAATTATCGCATCATATAATTTGAGTAATGCAACTCTATAATTTTAAAAAATATAAATGGGATCATTGTTATCCATAAGTCACTATCATATATGCATATAGGAGTAGTAGCTTAAAGGTCTTCCTCTAAGTATAGATCTCATATGACCTATATTACCATCAATAATGTAATTAACTATGGATATATTTTATGTAAAAAATAATTAAACTAACAATAATTAATAATGAACTAATAATAGAAATATCTAATTAGGATTTAAATCAAAGCCATTAAAAAAAGTAAAAGATCTCATAAAACTTAACTAAATAGTTAATAGGAAACAATATGTCGTAAAAGTTAGTGAATATCATTATGGAGTTTCTTCTAAACCCACAATACAAGCTCTCATGAGATTTTACCTTGATTTGTAAGTTGTAACAAGAATAAAACTTAATAGATTAGCTTTTTATAATTTCTGTTTTTTTATCTTTATTTTTATATACATGAATCAACATATTCTTTTCTGATTATATATTTGAAGTGATTGTTAAAACAAGGATACTAAAGTCATCTTTTTTGAATTGTTTCAACCTATTGTCCACTTTATCTTCCATCTCTTCAATTATTGAAAATGATTTTCTTATTATTCCATATCATCCATGATAATAAAGTTGATCAAACTATTAAAAGATAAAAATAAAAAGAATTATGGTATTAAGGTTTTAAAGAATTGAATATTTTGAGAGTTAGTTTTTGTTAAAATTTGATAAGTTTTGAAAGATAAATAATGCATATAAAAAGAAAAGGATTTGTTATTTTGATATAGTTAAACTTGTGTGTTTTTTAATTATACTTATCCAAAAAAACTTGAATAAGACTATAGCATAGATACAAAATATATGCACACACATATAATGTCTTTAGGTTTATATCCAAAATGTTATATATATATATATATATATATATATTTATCTTAGAAAGAGAGGAAAATACAAGTTATCATGAAAAAAAAACTAATTACACACAAATAGAAATAACTTAGCATACCTAAAAAAAGTTAAAGTTTCAATTATCTTAACTTATTTAATTATTATATAATAGAATTTATTTAATGAGGAGGACTACCATTAATTATATATTGTATTTATTGTTATTTTTAGATTCATATTATATATAGACTCTCAATTATAGATTAGCAAATAATGTAGATTACCTAAAATAGATTAATAAAACTACAAACAAAATCATATCTTTTTGTTCAAAAAAATTTGTCAAAAGAAAAACATTCTCCTCCCTTGTTACATGTATCAAAGCTTAGAAAAGAAAAGGTTTTTAAGATCTCAAAATATAAATTTTAATTTTTCAATCATTAAAAGTTATAGTAGTAGATAATGTATTGTCTGTTCAGGTAATCTACATATTATTTATGCCTTAAAAAAACATATATGATTAGACTTTTTTTTTAATAATCAGGTGCAGAGGCTTGAGTTACCAAACATGTCTTGTTTTTTTCAAAAGATCAGACACATGAACTTGACCTTACAAGCTATTATAGGTTTGCCTTTACTAATTCTTTCCTTCTTTTTTTTTTTTCAAATATGCTAAAATAAAATTGTCTTCAAATGAAACAATTATAATTGTATTTAAAAAAAATGTAAGATGAAACCATTATTTTCAAATATATCATAGGATTTTAATGTTAATGCTAATTATTACTTAATTAATATTTATATATCTACCTCATATGCATAATTTTTTTTAATATTTTTCATAAATATTCAATGAGAATAAAATATTTATTTTTTATTATGAATTTTATATACATTTTTCTCAAATTAATTATTTCTTTATTTTCACATGCAATATATAAAATTATCAGAGTATATTTTTTTTTATTTTTTATTGAAACTTGTTTTTGAAATCATGTTAATTTCTAACAAAAAAATATACTATGAATAAAAAATATATGTTTTTGTATAAGAAAATATATAAACAAAAAACTTTGTTTTAGCTTGAGCACTTTTGACTAAAAATGATAGGAAAAAACATTTTTATCCGATATAATTGTGTCTAGATAGTTTCTTGATTTTTTTTCATGTTAAAGAATTTTTATTTATTATTATGTTATGAAAATAATTTGATATTTATGTACATGATGAATTTATTACGAGTTTGTATAAATTTTATGTAATTAATAAGCTTTTATAATTCTAATATTTTCAATAAAATAATAAACCACGTATTAGAACAACACCCCCCGCCCCCGCCCCCTGAAAGTTCCATTCCTTTAATTGAATTCAAATAAACATTGAAAATTATTTTTCAAAAATACCTATTTTCTTTTATTCTAAAAACGATACAAAGTTACTTCTTATTCTTCGTCAAAACCCCCCCTCTCTATTTCACATCTCTTCTTCTAACATAACTTCTTCAACTAGAGCTTTGGCCCAAGAATATATATATATATATATATATATATATATATATTATGAATTATTAATATTGTTTAAATTATGTTAATCACTAAATTTTTTATTTGGTAATGTGATTTGCGTTGACTTGATATTTATTTAATATAATTTTAGTAAAGTGTTAGACTTTTTATTGGAATATTTCTAGAATTTTGTTTCTCAACATTTCAATGAAAAAATAATTTGATCGAAAACTTTTTTTTTGTTAATAAATATATATATTTTTGATTTTTTTCCAACAAGTGTTTTTTAAAGAATTAATAAAGATAAGTCTATCTATATTTTCTTACACAAAGAAATAATTTCTAAATTAAGGGGAAAATAGTCAAGCCTTCTAATTCAATTCATTTCCATAGGTATTCCAAGCAATGTAAATGAATTCAATTAAATAGTTTAATATTTTATTCAAATCATAAGAATTGTAATAGGTTATCAATTTAAATTTGTTTATAAATTGAATTCAATTCCACATATAATTGTTTTTTGAAATAAGGTATAAAGAAAGCAATGATATTAAAGAATATGGGGTTTGAAGAGGAGAGGGAAAATAAAAGATAGGTCTTTTTTTTTTTTTTAGAGATAGAGTTATCAATAACATGAAGTTATTTTGTAGGGTTTTTGAAAGGATAAAAAGAATGAGTATTTTTTAAATATCATTTTTAATGTTAATTTTAAAAGAAATTAACATAGCCCATTTGGTTTGCTTTTGCATATTTTTATGAATTTAATTTAATTTGAAATTCAAATCAATACTTTCAAAATAATCACAAACACAAAAATTGATTTAACTTGTGATTTGAATTCAATTCACAAGTTTCAAATAGGTTGTATATAAATTAAGTAAAAATAGCTTATGCTTGTTAACCTTTTTTTTTCATAAACTCTTTTATAAATGAATAAATATTGTTTATTGACTATAATTAAAACTCATATGATGGAGGGAATTCAATAGGGTGTTCAAAAAAACCTCATTCGTTTATAATATTTATATTATTTGATCTTATTCAATTCAACTTTAGATAATATAAATATCACAAATAAATAAATAAAAACTCTTAACAATAAATATTATCTATTAAATAATTAGTTTAAATTTTTAAAATTCGCTCAATCTCATCCAAATAGTATGTCCTATAATAACAAACTTAATTTGTTGTTATATTTTTTTTTGTAATTAATTATTGTATTTTATTCAATTGCTTTGATATATTATGACTAAATTGTTAGATAAAGCTTATAACAAATTTTAGACTAATTTATTTAGTTCAAATATTAGTTCTAATTAAGTTTTGATCTATGAAAATTAATAATATAAATCCAACCTGTAAAAATTATAATATATATTTATAATATTATAAAAAAATTTATTTCAAGTTTAAAAATATTAAATAAATAAAATATCAAAAAATTAAATGGGATATAATTATACTCACATAGCCGGTCCAGAATACCATGAACCCTGTAATTCAGCCAGTAACTTCAAGTCCATAAGTATTTTTGTTTTTACTCAAACCAGCCACTAGTTCCTCCAACAAAGTACTGATGAAGATGGCCTGCATAATATCTTCGTCTGCAGCTCCATCAACTCGGTCACTTCTCTCCACGGACTCGATCCCAACTCAATCATCTCGCTCAATCAAACCCAATTCAATCTCATGGGTCTCTTCGTTTCCCACTATAAACATCTCAATCAACAACAACAACTTACCCTCACGCAACAAGGTATGCACTTCTTCTTCAATCTCTCGTTACCCCCTGTTTGTTTTCTTAGAAAGTCTTTGAAAAGGGAAACAATTTTGAATAATATGTTGAGTCTCACGTTTTTCTGCTTTTCTGTGGTTTTGGGTATTTTTTAGAGATGTGTTTGTAGTGGGTGGAGCTAGTTATAGTTATAGAGAGATGGTTAAGTATTTGTTCAATTCTTGCGATTTGGGGTGTTATTATATTTTCTCAGTGAGTGGTAACATTTGAAGAAGAAAGAAAATGAGATTTCAATGTGACATGCATGAGTTGCTGATGCAAAATCTGCACTATTTTAGTGAAAACTGAGGATGAAGGGAAATGGAAAAGTCTGAACTTTATGATTTTAGTGGCCCCGAGTCCCAATTTTTATGTTTTGATATAGTTGTAGGAGCAGGTCGATTCCACCAGAAATCATTTGATTTTATAGAAATTAGATTGGTTGTGTTCCATTCTTACACAACTTTCGGTAGTAGAAGATGGTGGAACACGCTAGTTTCTCAATGAATTCTTACGGCTGAAAAATTGTTAGAGAACAGTTATTACTTGATTGTATCTTCTCACTATGAACACGGTAGCTGAACCAGGAATGCTCCTGATCCTAAAGGACATACTCGTTGCAGTATAATGTAGCTACCCTCGTTTGTGTAATCATCTTGTTCATTTTTTTTTTATTAAACTATGGCTACTGCTTTAAATTTTTTTTAAAAAAAAAAAACACGAAAAACAAAAGAAAAAAGCAGGGCACTTGCTTCTCCATGTTGACGTATTAGACATTGATGCCTGTCCTAGTATGGTGAAGGAAAAAGAATATTGTAGTAGTTTTTGTTCGTAATTTGTTTTCATTTATAGTTCTATTGTTTCGTAGCTATTCGGGTCATGGCTTAGATGTGATTTGCAGCCACCATGGAGAAAATGCTACAGATTAGTATCCTATCAAACGACATTGATCTTCCTCTGTTCTGTTTTTGCGAATGAAATTTTGATTCATTGATTCACCTCTGAATTTCTCCACAAAGCATTAAAATATGGTTTTTGTATTAATGCATCTACCTTTGATCGCCATAAATAGAACGCAATGCTATTTATGATCTTTCCTGGAACTGTATTTTGCATCCTAACAGTCAACAGAAGAGTTACAGAAATTCGAGGTTTACTGCCATGTGTGATAGTTTTTTATGGTAATTGTTATTGTTGGTCGTGCATTACTTTCATGGAATCTTCTGAATTGCTTGAACCTAGAGGTTCCCAGTCATCTTTAGAGCAGAAATTAGTGTTGTTTCAGATGACCTTTCAAGGAAGAAAATTTCTCTGATATTTGTTACTGAAATCTGCAGAATTCTTTCATTCAAGCTGCGTGGACCAGAAGATCTCGAGGTGAACTTGAGAAGAAACCTAACAAAAAATCTTGGAAACAGAGGACAGAAATGTATATGAAGCCATTCTTACTAAATGTTTTCTTTTCAAGGAAATTTATTCAGGCAAAAGTGATGCACCGAGGAACAAGTAAAGTGATATCAGTTGCAACTACAAATGCCAAGGATCTTAGACACAGTTTACCATCACTCACAGATCACAATGCCTGTAGAATTGTAGGGAAGCTTATTGCTGAGAGATCCAAGGACGCCGATGTGTATGCAATGTCATATGAACCTCGAAAGGATGAGCGGATTGAAGGTAAACTTGGAATTGTTATTGATACTATTAAGGAGAATGGGATCATATTTGTGTGAGCATATTATTACTTGCAGGTTTTGTTGTTGAAAATGACGTTGGAATTTAGGTTTTGTTGTTGTAAATGACATTGGAATCTAACAATGATCTTTTTTCTAACATTTCTAATAGAAGATTTCCCATGGAATTCTCTGGTCTTCTCTGCTTCAGCATGCTTGCTTCATTGATGTCCAGTTAAGGAATTTTAGCTTTATGCAAATTTTCGGATGTTACAAACCAAATCATTTCTTTGCGGAGAGTGTCATTTGAATTATGATAACTTTTTATGATTATGATTTGAAAAATATTATTTTATAAAAAATATTTTTTATTGAGATTGGTTTGGTATTTATTATATATGTTTAGTTAAAATTATGTTTGAAATTAAAGTTGAATAAAAAATAGTTTAATGTGTTTGGTTAAATATGTTTTTTAAATTGATCTTATAAAATAATAAAAAAAGATACATGTTAATATTAATGATTTTTAATTTAAATATTATATATTTAATTATTTTTATTATATTATTAAATAAATAATACTTTATATTAAATATTTTTTATTAATTTATTAATTTATTTTTAATTCCATCAAGTACGAATTCATCCGATAAAAATTATAATTTTCATGGGTTTTTTAAAATATAATAAAATCAGGTAAAATATCATCAAAAATAAAAATTAAGATTGCAATTTAATTTTGTAAATGATATATTATTATGAGATTTTTTTTAATTTATATAGTATTAAATATTAATTTTTTGAGTAAAATATAATTTTAAAAAAAATAATTTTTTTAATTGATTCTACACTTACGCTGATTCTCTCGGCACTATACACTACACTTGAATTTATTTATTTATTTAGTGATTGAAGTGAATATTGTTTTTTTTTTTTAAGTGAATAACATCGAGTGAATTAAGTTACACGGGAAAAGCAGTAACTTGCAGTCAAAATGTAAATTATAGTGGAACGTTTTTTATTTTACTAAACGTTTAGTTTAAGTGATTTACTTCAAAAACAGTAGTAACCACGTAAACAAAAACCCTCTCATGCACTTTTGGCTTCCATAAAGTTGTGGAAATGATTGCACCTGTGGCGTGTTTGCTATTTAACAGGAACACTTGATCTAAGCAATTATCTATGGCTGAATATTGGTGTTTTAACTTGTCGTCTATGCATCCTGAACGCATGATATTTGAAGCTTTCCCCTCCATAGACGTGTTACTTTTCCATCCAAAGCTAGCTCAGTATTTTCTTTTTGAAAATGCAGATGCATAAGTTTGCTACTATTTTAGAAGTCTGCTAGCTTTCTTTACTTTATTCATCCATGATATTCTGCTAGTTTTCCATGTTTCATCAGCCTCTTCTATGTCGCTTCTTGTTCTGCAGTATTAAATCCTTCATACATTTTAATGAATGGAGAATGATGCATGATGATGAAGGTTACTACCTGGTGTGGGACTGTTCAATGGAAAGAATTAGTCGATCTCATTCATACACATAAGCGGCAAATTTCATGCTGTTGTTGTTCTTCCTCATTCACCTCCCCAGCTTCCTGTTTCATGTTTCTCATTAGTGATGCTTCTCTCTTTTTTTAATTGGGACCTACTAGCCAATTCAGAAATTCAAGTTTTACGTCCTGAAGAAGAATATGTTTGGGTTTTATTAGCTTAATGTAATCTCCAAAGCCACCACTTATTTTAGGATTTTTATTTTATAATTATTAGGTGACATCTTCATTTTGTTTCCTTTAATTTCTTGAGGTCTCGAATTCCATGAAATTAGGTTATACACACCCTAATTTAAAATTTTATTATTGAATATTTCACTACATAAATATTCTAATTAAAATTCTGTATTATAGCTCAAAAGGATGTTATACACTAGTAAAAAGTCCTAAACAAAACTGGAAAAAAAAAAGTATTCCAATCTAAATAGAAAAACATTTTAAAATTAAGAAGGAAAATATAGAAAATTCTGAATAATAACTCTAAACCTGATAGAAAATAGGATCTTTAGAATTTTTTAGTAAGATTTCAATTTTATCTAACAATCAAAACAAAAATTATATTAATTGACATAAGTGTGTGTATCTATACAACCCTATTACCTCATCTACTTGAAGGATTTAATAAAGAAAAAATTAGAAGTAGTTTAAAAATAAATTAATAGTTAATGTATTTTAAAATCAGAAAAGGAAAAATTAGATTTTTTTTTGTTTAAATACAACATTTCACGATAAAAAAAATATTTTTATAATTTTTCTAATTTTCACTGAGTTTGAAAACTAGATTTGAAGGTCTCCACAATTTTTCTTTACAAGTTTTTTATTATTTAAAAAAAAATAAAAAATGAAGACTATAATTTTTTTTTTTACAAGTACTTTTTAAAAACATTAAAGGTTAAGATGATTCTTTTTATATTTTTATATTTAGTTAGTGTCACAAAGTTTATTTTTATCTTAATTATAATGTGAGATTTGTTTTATATAGATTATAATCTTCATATTTCATGAAAAATAGCTGTAATCTTGATAATTTTTTATTTATTTTTTGAATGAAAAAATTGTCTTGATTGTTAGTACAATGAACATGTTTTTTTTTTAAAAAAAACTTAAAATAAATTAAAAATAATCCAACATTCTTCTTAGGGTATTGCGGATGTGTAGTGTGGTGTGATAAAAATTGTATTGGTATGTTTTTATATTTTAAAAATATTTTTATCTTTCTATTTACTTCAACTTAATTTATTTTAATACGATTTATATAAAAAATAATTTGAAAAAATTAAAAAAATATTTTAATGATTTTCTAAATATAAAATATTTTAGAAAAAATTAGTATTGTATTCCTAAATAAACTTTAAATCAACCCATATAACTGGTTTACATGAATCATATTAAAAATTTATACTATAATTTATAAATTTATTTTTCAAACCACGTCTACAAAAATTACTAAAGTCCATCACACACTTACTGTAAAGAAATGTAAATATGGTTAGCATTTCTTTTTCATTATGTATTACAATCAATTACAGAAA
Source organism: Populus ilicifolia (assembly GCA_015708895.1). Taxonomy (NCBI): domain Eukaryota; kingdom Viridiplantae; phylum Streptophyta; class Magnoliopsida; order Malpighiales; family Salicaceae; genus Populus; species Populus ilicifolia. Next base: position 195,127 of record SRLM01000047.1, read on the forward strand.
AAATAATAATGCACTGGCATACTTTTTTACGAGATGTCACGTCATCGTAAAGATTGTTTTCATGTCAAGTAGTCACCTATGTGTCAGCTTATATTAAGCTCCATCACATCTTTTTTTTTTGGTAAGATCCATCACATCTTTCCCTACCACACTAACGTAAAGCACCATGGTGAATTATGCATCTGTTAATAAATAAATAAGTTAACATTAACGTTATTTGTTTAATAAATAATTAACTTTTTTTAATTCTTCATTTAATATTTTATTAATTACAATTAGAATTCATAATTTTTATTTTTTTTATTTATAAGATTATATTGATGTGTGATCTAAATTATAGGTTTGACGGATAGACTAGAATGGTTTTTTTAATTATTTTTAAATTATTTTTTAATAATTTTATTTTTTTATTAAGTTGGTTGAGAATTGTTCTTTATAGTTTTTTTTTATAAAGTTATTTCGGACTCATAACTTAGAGTCATGGATTTAACTGGTTATGTGAGTTGACTCTGATTATTTTTTAATTTCATGTTTCAACATTAATTTAATTGAGAATTGATTTTTATGGTTTATTTTGATTTTTTTGCCTAAACACTTATCCTGGCTTCATGATCCAAATCTCAGATTTGACAAATTAATCTAAATTAACTTGGGTTTTTTTTCTAATTAATTTATTTTTTATTTTCATAATTCAATATTGAGTATAATGCGAATTAAATTTTATAATTTATTTTAATTTATTTTTTATAATGTTATTGTGATCTCATAATTACAGTTACAAATTTGACAAATTAAATAAGGTTGAGACAAGTTAATATAATATGTTGTGTATCTTAATATTTGAAAAATAAAGATACCGACTTGATTTTTTTTAGTTAAACTACGTGTTTATCAATTATCGAGTTTTTTGTAAACTTACTAAGTTAGTTGTGTCACATTAGACTAACCCCGTATAATTCAATAATCTTTTTTCTAAAATATATAAGCAAGAATTAATATCTTAATCAAGCTTACATTAATAACCCACTAAGATAACCCATGCTTTTAAATCGTGGTTTTAGTGAATATTTTCTAAAATAATGCATAGTATCACTTAATCACTTAAGTTAATTAATTTGAGAGATGACCCCAATTTGCAATGCTATTAGTCTATACACAAACTTGCTATGTAAAAGAGCAAGATAAATAAATAAATTCAGATAAAATTTATAGATTTCTAGATAACATAACACTTTTTTATTCTTTGATATCAAATAAAAAATTAAAAAAAAAAGTAAATTTAAAAGTAAAAACATTGTCTTTCCTTTTCTATTGAGCAACTCATTGGTATTTAATAGCTTAATTTTAATTAAGATCCATGTTGAAACTTAAAAAAGTAGCTATGTTGATGTTTAGTTTAAATAGATATAATTTGTATAATATAAGGCTAAAGGTCACTTCAATATTATGTGATGCAACAAAGATATATAAAAAATAATTAGCACAAACATAAAAATTACAAAATAACTTTCTAAGTTTAAAGATCAAAAGTATAATCTAATTAACAAAGTATTCATGAAAGAATTATATACAAAATATTTTAAATAGATTATAAAGAATTATTATATTACTGTCAAAGATTGTATTCTTAGTTGTTAGGGTTTTATTCCTCATCAAAACTCATGAATCAAAAAAATAAACTGAAAAACAATTGTCATAAATAATTTTTATCAAGTCCTTGTTTTTATATATAATTTTTCAAAAAATTATTTTTAAGAAAATATATATATTCTTAAAATTTCTCAAAATAACTTGTGATTTTATTTTCTCTAAGGGAATTTTTCAAAAAAGGGAATAAGATATAGTCTAGGAATATTTTGAAGAGGTCATGGACTTAGTTTTTAAAAATTCAAAGAAAATTAACACCTTTTGATTTAATTTGAGAGAAAATCAAAGGTTTAATTAAAAATACAATTGAAGAAAAATATCAAAATTGGTTAAAATTGAAAGGATTAAAGGATTAGGGACTAGAATGATGAGTTAGAAAATCCTATTTATTCATGCATGAACTTGATTGACACAATAATTTTGATTTAATAAATAATCAAATTCTAATTTGAAAAAATTACGAGTGTAAGAATGATGATGTTAAAGGAAAATGACAAGGATGTGTTGGTGGATTTTGGCCAAGGATCCAATTGAAAAAAAATCTTAGGATTTTGTTCAATTTCACCTTGATCGCATGAATCATAAGTGTTAAAGTATAATAGTGAAAAAATACTTTTAAAATTAAATATTATTATAAACACCTTTAAGTAATGTATTTATACCCTTTTGTCTTCTTCCCTGGCCATTTTTTTTTTTAAAAAAACTCTAACCTTATCTCTTTTTCTCTCTTCTATATCTCCTTTTCTCTCTTCTATATGAGACGCGCAATATGATTTATTAACATTATTTGAAAGACTATCATATGTTATAAACCTTAATCAAGAATAACCTACCAGCATGCAATCACTCATCAATTGTTTCTAGAATAAATAAGCCATTATAAAATGTTATTCAAGCATCACTCAATAATGACAATATAATCTTAACCTTATATATGATAAAATTTAACTTAACTAACCTCTTTTCACCTTTACATCTAACCTCTGGTTTTAAGGTGATCTTTGGATTATAGGTTTCCATGCACCAATATAGGTAGACCATTCATATATAGGTATATTAAATATATTAGGAATAAAAAAATAAATAACAATACAATTTATTTAAGTATGATATTTTAGGGTAATTGTATCCTTTCTATAACATAGCTACGCCCTATCTATAATTTTAAAAGACTAGTTAGGATTTTTAATGACTATAATATTAGATAATAACTCTTTCACATCTTATTCTCTTTTCAAACCTTTTTCTCTATCTTTATACAAAACTTAGAGATATAAAGAGGAAAAAGTGACCACTATAATGTTAGGTGTGACAATTTCTCTAAGAAAAACTTGAACTTAAAATCTAGAATAACTAAAAAAAAAAATATAAGAAATACTAGAAAAACAAAGGAGAGAAATGTAGAAAAGTTATTGCCTAATGTGCAGATTATCATTGTAACCTTTTTTTACAATAGTTTTTGAAACCAAAATTTTAAAGAATTAATTCTTGTTATTTTTCCTTAATGACCTACCATAAAAAACATAAAAACCTAATATTTTTTGCCTTAAAAATATATCTTTTTCTTTGAAAATAAACTATTCAATAAAAGAAAGATGATTGTTCAAATATTTTGTTCATAGAATGGCTTTAAAAATAATATTTAAAGGTGTAATAATTATTTTTTTGCAATAAATCCATGCAAAAACCCAATCCTAATCAGGCTCTAAGTTTTAAATTCTAAACCCTAAAACCCGAGATTCAAACTAATGTCATGCTGAGATAAGTAGACAAGAGGTTTTGACTTAATCATGTAACCCACTAGTCCTAACACCTTTTCTTTATAAGAACTTTGGTTATCTACATATGCATTTTCAACTATTTAAGTGTTTATTATATAAGATATAAGAAAATATTTTTATCTTCCAATATAGGATTTTAGGTTTATAAAATATGTCAATTTAGAATTCTTTAAGATCAATTTCTCATTCACTCATAATATATTTTAAACAAGTTAATATTACATGTGAAAGTATTTTTGTTTCAAAACAAAAATCAAGATAGTCTTGACCCTAAATATAAGTATATCTCACTTGTAATTTAGCCTAAAATGTACTTATTGACTATGTTTCTAAAGTAAATTTATAACAATACCTACATGAATAGAAATTTTCTTACCATTATATAAATAATTGAATATATGTAGAGTGATAATTATATAATGGAACACTATATCAAAATAAATAGCTTTTATCTTTGAATCTTAGTGAAATATTATCAAATTTACTTGATTAATTAGTGAAGGTGATGTCTTGAACTATTTAATTTTTTAGATAAAACAAGATAGCAATACTCATTTTAACCTTAAAACAATTTTTGTTTTTATGAGCACTTTAAGAATTCAACCTTTCATTATTAAAAAATAATAATAATATTTATCATTCATATAGGTATTATTTTATTAAAAGTATTTTGTTATACTTTCCTTGATAAACCAAGATATAAGATTATTAAGAGTAAGCCTCACCCTTATCACGTTATAACTAATACCTTTTTTATCATAAGAATAATAAGAAAAAATTATTTTGAGTGCTAATAAGAATATTGCAACACTTAGTTTTTCCTTTAAATCTAGATCTTAAGATATCTAGTCAATAAAGTAGGGTTACTGGTTTGATACTCTTTCTCCTTTAAAGATTTTAGAATCGTTCTCCTTGATAAACTATACACAAATTCTCATATTAAAATTTTAGTGAGTAGATCCACAATATTTTTATTTGACATAGTCAATGGAAATAACATCATTCAATAACAAATCTTTAATAGTATTATGCATATGACATATATGTCTAAACTTATTATATATATAACTTTGTTCTCTTATAATTATTAAGTGATTATAATAATGAACATAAATTACTAGTTTGATTTAGGCCAACATGGATTATCTTTTAAGAAATTTGAAGTTATTTGATTTTCTCTTCAGTTATATCAAGAACAATAAATTTTAATTCTATCATGGATCTCGTGATACATGTTTTTACTTTTAGTCTAAAGCTTCTTGTAGTGTTTTTATATTCTTTATTGAAGTAAACATATGATGCAATTTATTTAGGATATGGTTCTTGCATATAAAATCATCATAATTCTATTTATCCATGGCTTTCATCATAATAAGATTAGATTTATCATTTGATAGCTTTGGTGTCTTTTTAGGCAATAATTTTATAACGTGCAAGTTGACTAGATATTGCATCCTTTATTTTTTAAAGTTTAATCCATTAATTTTATAACAATGGAATTCATCATGTTAAATTAGTATTTGTCAAAATAACATTGGTTATAGTAACCATCTTTTCTTATAAGTTAAAGTCATGATAGTTTTCTATACAAATAATTGTCAAAGATTTATAATTCAAAATTTAGCTCTGTGTATGCAACTACCAAATATATTTCAATTTGTAAGAAAAAAATGAACTAGAAAAACTAAACAAAACAATTTAACAAAATTATTGGAATTATAAACAATTAATTTTTTAGTTCAATTTCTTATAAAATGATACTGCATGCAAATATAATTTTATATAAAAAAAATATATTAATAACAAACTAAATAAAAAAAATCAAAACAAATTACTAACAAACACATAATATATTAAAAACAAGTTACTAACAAACACATGATATGTTAAGATTGTATGCTCCTCGCTTAGTGCAAAAGAATTGATTGCAATCAACCTCATATGATTCCAACAACATTGCATTGATTAGTTGTTCTATTAATTAAGATTCACGTACTAGGAAATAGGCCTAAAAATCTCTCCATAAAAGAACTTGAACTTAAATTCTAAAATGACTAAAGAAAAACATGGTAAAAGTGCTGAAAAAACAGAGAAGAAAAACAGATAAAAGTGTTAATGTCCCGTGTATAAAATATCTCTCTTTTAACCCCTTTTTATACTATTTTTAAAAACCAAAATTGATGCAAAATTATTTTTTTTATCATTTTACCTTAATTACTTGCTCTGTACATATATATATATAGTTTTTTTTCCTTTAAAAGTAGACATTTTTTCTTTTAAAATAAACCATTTAGGAAGAAAAGAAAAATGATTGCTAGGACATTTTGTTCACGAGCTTTAAAGGCCTAAAAAGTATTTTAAACCTGATCCCTAGACACGTGCTTGAGCCATGTCGAGTTAGGGGTATGCACACGTGTAGCCTTATCTCAAATCCCACTTAGCATAGGATCTTCCCCTTCTCAACTTTTTATTATACAAGCTATAAGGGGATTTTGTAATATTTTAATGTTAGGTTGAATGTTATTATATTTATAAAACATAAGTAGTATAAAATTGTTTAAGATTAATTTTTTTTATTTATAATTTATTTTAAACAAGAAATCTAATGTTCTATGCTAAACAAGTTTTTTTTTTTTATCAAAGAATAATTTTCAACAAAACATCAAACCTAAAAATAAGCTAACTTTATTTTTAATTATACTTTAAATATATCAATTAAACATGTTTTTAAAACAATTTTCTAAGATAGAAAAGATCGCAAGAAGAAATTAAAAAGAAAAAGGGCAGCGATAAGCAGTGATAAATTAACAACAACAACCATAATCTTAAAGCGGCTTGTATGTTGTATATACTTTGAGAGTGTCGGTGGTTTGGATATTGAATTTGTGAGAATAGATTATCCCAATTATTCATAAATATATAGTAAATCTCCAGCCACAAACAACAAGCCGGGCTTAAAAGAAGGAGCAAATTATCATTGCTTGCATGGATGTTAGCGGGTTTCATTTGAAAAACACCGCTGCAGTACTCTTATAGTCTCAAACAAGAATCATCGCGGTGTTTTTTGTGGAGGTCATGTTTACATCTGAAACAAAAATATGTTCAGGCCTTTTAATTGAAAATCACGAAAACAAGAAGTCCAGAATGAGTTAATCATATGCATATTTGTTTGTTCCAAAGAAAAGCCGAAAAAGATGCTTATTTACATGATTTTGTCGAAAACAAAATTTATATTATTGTGGCAAAAAGAAGACGCAAGAATCATTAAAGCATAGTTTGGGATTTCATTCCAAATTAATTAATCTAAATAAATAAAATAAAATTTATTTATTAAAATAAGATTTATTTTATATATATACACACACACACACACATAAAATACTCATAAAAAATGACAGCTCAACCTAGTTTAAGGACCGTGCATTAAAAGACATTGAGCAAATAAAAATGTCGATAAATATATTACATGCAACATTCGGTGATGTAATAAAATACGTGGATTTATTGATAGTCAAATTGTGTATTAAATTAAAAATATCATTATTATTTGAACGGAATGGCAAGCGCAGGAGTGGTTGATGGAAAATCTGATCAAGTTGTCAGTAACAAGAAAGCGTAATGGAGGTGGGGGGTGGTGGTGGTGGTGGTGGAGGGCTGCCCTCCCCTCTTCCTCTTCTTGCCGTTCATCTGTACCTTGAAACCCACGCTCGCTCTAATCTGACTTCTTTATGGGCCCCACGGCATGGCGGGAAAAGCGTGACGTGCGGGAAAATTATTTTTGTTTAACAAAAAGATCATATCACGTGGAGATCTTCCATCAGCCGTTGGATCCTCTGTTTCTGTATCAGAATCCCACGTGGTGGGGCCCACGATCTCTGATGATAATGAAGACATTGACAATTCACGAGCTGGTAATTTTCGGGACAGGATTTACCAATTAGAAAGCGACACCTGCACGGTAATTCCCATGGCTCGTTTGTCTGTGAGGATTCTTAGGTGGTGGAGTGGAGACGTCCGTAATCTCCTCCTAATTCGTGTTAAATCTCTCGGCTCAAAGATGACTGACACGTGTCAGCGATGGCCTTTTCTTTTTACCGTAAAAAGCTCTAGGGCAAACCCAAAAAACAGGCCGCCAACTACCACCAATTTTATGCCCTAACGATTTTGATTTTTCAAACCATATAACGGAATTTATTCAAAAAATGTTAATTTTTACATAAAATAAAGCTTTTTATTACTCCTCTATAAAACATTTATCACACCCGTGTGAGAGCTTGAACTCACAGTACTTATGTAAGGAAGAAATTAATATTTCATAAATAATTAACGATTGAATTAATCATGTGAGCGCAAACGATAATTGATAGTTAGGGTTTCACATTCAAGTGAAACACCTCATGAGAACACCTTTAAATGCTTGGATTTTTACTTTCTAGTTCAACAACAAGGAACGTAGCTGGCAGTGTAGCTTTTCTGAAAGTTTGAATTCTTTACATCACAAATTTAATTTGAGTTTGGTTAGTATTTTAGAAAAAAATATATATATACACAAGTAGGAGAGATAAAAATAGATATATAAAATAATTTTTTTTAATTTTTAAGTGAATTTATGTTATTTTCAAATACAATGAATATTTTGTTTTTATATTTTTTATTTCTAGATAGTAACTAAACGATACTTTAATAAATTATTTTATATGGAATAATAATAATAATAATAAAGATATCTGACGGTTATAGTATTAGAATACATAGTTTATGATTTCAAGACCATTTAGAATTGCATTTCAAATGATATTTTACTAATTTTTATATTTATTTATTTAAAATGATTTTTTTATATTCTTACATCATTTTGAAATCACGATATAAAAAATAATTTTTAAAAAATAAAAAAATATTTTTAAATAAAAATATTTAAAGAAAAAACAAAACTATATTTCAATACCAATATTCAGATCTAAGGGCAGTTATAATAACACTGAAAGGTTTTATTTTCATTTTTCAAATCTAAAGTGTAAATAATGAGAGAAAATCCTGCATCATTTTAAAAAATAAACTGATTTTCTCGGTAGTTATAACTACTGTACTAATATGAGAACCGAAGAACTAGCTTTCCCATACGTTCTTGACTGCCACCTGTCAGTCACTTGAACTTATGACGCCAGTCTGCTTCTCTCTCTCTCTCTCTCTCCCGCTCACTCACTCTTTTGTGACGCCTGTCTTAAATTCATTTCACGCTATCTTCCACAGCCATGATTATTACAAGTTGACAAAAACCATCAACGTAACATTCCCAATTTCCCAGCCTTCCATCTCCTTCAACAAAACCTTAAGCTAGCCTTCTGCTTCTCCTAAATCCACCCTTTACCATAAACCCCATCTCCTTAACCCAGCAAGCAAAAAGAAAAAGAAAAAACACCATTACTACAGCTCTCTTTCCCTCTTTCCAAAATGGACCTGAGTGTTGTACCCTACCAACAACAACAACACCACAAATCTGAAACTGTCCATGACCAAGATGTCGACATAGTGCTCCACACCAAACCTATCACCACCGTGATCTCCAACCCCAAAGCTACTAAAGACCCTTGCAAAAACGTTGTCAAGTACAAAGAATGCATGAGGAACCACGCAGCTTCCATTGGTGGCCATGCCAATGACGGTTGCGGTGAGTTCATGCCACGTGGTGATGATGGCTCTCGTGATTGGCTCACTTGCGCTGCCTGCGGTTGTCACCGTAACTTCCATAGAAGGGAAAGTAGTACCAAAAGACAGCACCAACAACAGCTCCTCCTCTCTCCACCACCACTGCAACCACAGCAATTTCTCTTGTATGGTGCGCCCACTACTAAAAACATGAACCCGGTTCATGATTTCATGTCACGCCCTCACGACGAAGATGACGATGATAATGGTCTTGATGATCTTGATAATGATAGACGGTCAGAGACGCCTGAGAGAGGTGAGGTGAATGTGGTGGGGTCAGGAGGGAAAGGGTTTATGGTGAAGAGTACTTCTGGCAGCAGTAACAAGAGGTTTAGGACAAAGTTCACGCAGGAACAAAAAGAGAGGATGTTGGAGTTTGCTGAGAAGATAGGGTGGAGAATACAAAAACATGATGACATGGCTCTTAATCAGTTTTGTAACGAAGTCGGTATCAAAAGAAACGTGCTAAAGGTTTGGATGCATAATAACAAGAATGCCCACCGCCGTAGAGATGGTGTCCCACCAGTGTCTGCCGAGGCCCCTCCTCCTCCTCTTCCGTCTTCAGCTCCGCCTCAGCCTGTTGGAGTCCAGTAATTATTATTGTTCCACTTCGATCTTTAATTTCTTCCAGTGGTCTCTTTCCTATTCTCTTTTTAAGACCTAATTAATTATCACTACTATTTTTTTCTTTATTTAGTATGATAGTATCTGAATCTAGCGAGTAATCTAGTTGATGGACATGAAAAGGAGGCCAAAATGACATTAATTATGCTGATGATTAGCTTTGTGGATGTTTCTTCGCAGTAATCTGTAAAGTGAACCAATTAGTGGGTACACTCAGGCACACGCACACGCCAAGAAAAATAAACAACGGAGACTAAGCTTTTAGGTAAAGATAATGTCGTATGAACTTGAGAAAACATACATGCAGGTCAGGGCCACCGAACAAAAAATAATTGTTGAATGTTAATGCAAAAATATTTTATTCTCAGTGATTATGTATGCATGATTTTTGTAGTGACAATCTCCCCTTAGAGTCGAAAAGCATACATGGTTTCGAGCAGGGGCAGTGTAGATTTTCGCCTTTTTCTCTTGAAAGCCCATGCTATTTCACTGGACTGGGAACATAGCATGGCTGTGATGTCAAATGGGGACAGAAGGACATTGAATTAGCGTTGTAATGTTGGTCTAAAAGTGAAAAACAAACCTTTTTTTTTTTTGTTCCTTTGAATGTTCATTTGAAAAACAAACCTTTTTTTTTTTTGTTCCTTTGAATGTTCATTAGAAACGGACACGAGTGAGGATGGGTTTAGAGAGAGAAGGGACCAAATCGGAGCAAAAGCCAACTCATGAGATTGGCTGAGTAATTTAAAGTAAAAATGGCCTTCCATGCCTGCTGGGTGTGAAATCTTTGACAGGAGGAAATCTTATCCTATCTTCATAAAGTGTGCATGTCTAGAAAAATACAAGATTTAGAACTATGCTCGCTAGATTAAAATAGTGTGTGTACCTTGCCTTGCTTGTTAATTTAGTCTTGATTCTTTAATGGAAAAAATCCTCTCTCGCCATAAAAATTATTTTTATTAATGTAACACTCTGTTGTCATTAATTTATTTAAAATTCGATTGAGGAATGAGTTGGTGGTGGAAGTTTTCACTTGATCTATGTTCTAAGAGAGTTCTTAGTTGTATTCATTAGCATGTGTTTAATTATTCAAACATTTTCCAAACTGTGTATGAAGTAAAAATTGTATTCACACTCTCAAATAGATAATATATTTTCAGTGTTTTTTAATTATTTCCATGGGTTTATTTTAAAAATAAAAAAAATTATTTTAATATATTTTTAAGAAAAAAGTATTTTAAAAAGAATATTTTTTTTTTTTGGAATAAGCTTTTATTTGTCAAGAATCATTGAAAAAAGTTGGTATATTTGTGTGAAAATGATTCAAAAGCTATTTAAAAGTGAAAAAAAAGAGAGGCTACGAAATAGACTTTTGAATTTTATATATCATAAAAATATTTTAATGTTTTTATTATTATTTTCATGGGTTGATTTTAAAAATATAAAAAATATTTTATTTGAATGTGTTTTTTTTAAAAAATATCTTTTACAAAGAATCTTTTGTTTTGTTCCTGTGAAACTGGTTTAAAAGCTATTTAAAAGTGAAAAAAAAAAGGAGCTACGAAATAGACTTTCGAATTTTATATAACATTAAATTATGGTAATATCAATCATTGATGCAGTCACATTTATTGAGGCATGGTCCCCGCCCTTGTAATTGCATTTAAAATGTTGTTTTATAAAAATTTAATTATCATTTTTGTGTTCAAGATTAATTTTTTTATATTTTTAATAAAAATAATTTTTAAAAATTAAAAATAATATTATTTTAATATATTTTTAAATATAAAAAATATATAAAAAAACATTATCATATCCTTGGTGGATAGTGCCATGACTCTAGAAACTTATAGTCGATGGAATAAAAGTAAGGGTTAAATGCTCTCGTTTGTCCCTATGCTATATGAAGGATGAGAATCTCTCCTCAACTTTTGATAAGACCCTTAGGCCTTAGCACTCCACCTCACCTCCACCTCCATTCAAGTCAAGCTTGAAGGTTGACTAAAATTGCTCGCATTAACAAAATCTAATTGGCTTCCATGTCTGTTGTTACTGTTCATCGGACAAGGTAATATTGTTTTTGTCTCTTCACAAAAAGAAACTTTGTACTGATTTTTAAGGATATTAAAGTTTTTTATATGGTTTATTTATTATTTTTAAATTAGTTAAGAATAAAAAAATTAAATTAGGTGTAAAAGGTGTCTTTCTATTTTTCTAAAGTTTTTTTTTATTACAAGTTGTATTTGATTAAATATAAAAATAAAAAATAGTAAAATAAAAAAAATACTTTTTTAAAATAAAAAAAATTCAGCCTCGAGTCAAATGGTGGGTTTTACTTTTCACAATGTTTTTTTAATTATTAGAAAGGGTTTTTTGGCATTTAAACAAACATGTGCGTGTAGCACATCCAGGGGCACATGGGAGGTAACTGTGCGTTTTAGGTAATCTGTCAAGCACCTTCGGACATCTAAAAATATACTTATGTTATGTTATTGAAAATATTGTTGTGGTTTTTTTTTTATTAATGTGAAAAATGTCTACGGTGGTGATTTATTTTGTTTTCGGTGAGCTTTTGTTTTTTTTTTATTCTCTAAAAATTAAAACTTGACCCTTCTGAATTCAGGCACTATTTTTTTATTTTTGATTTTTTATATTGGCCTTTAATATAAGTGTTTTTCTTTTTAATTTCATTACTGAATCCTAGTTTACCAAATATTATATTTTTTAGTTTAATTTTTATTTTTAATTTTTTTTGTCTTAGTTTTTTTTATAAAATTTTTATTAATTTTTATTTTTTTATCAAATTCAAATTAATAGTAGTATATTTTTTAATTTGGTTATCATTGTTTTAATTTTATCTTTTAATTATAACATTCTTTTTTATTTTTTATGTTAATTTTGAGCTTTATTTTTTAAATTTTTTATCCTTTTACTAAATTTATTTTTTTAATTTCACTTTTTAATTAAATATAAAGTTTATTTTGTATTTTAATTTTGATTATCCTTTTTTAAATTGTTATTTTTTAAAAAAATTTTGAAATTGAAATCTTTCTTTTAATTTTATCATTAAATATGTAATTGATTAAAAATTAAATTTTATGTTTTTTTTCAGATTAAATACCTGGAGTATAATAATTTAGATTAAGGATTTGAAAAGTTAATAATTTTTAATAAAAAATTTTAAAATTCTTTTTATTTTTTGTAAAATTCTTTTAATTATATTCCATGAATCACGTGTTTAATAGTGCATTCAAGTTAGTGCAACTCTAATTAATGCGGTTACAGGACCCGATTTTCTATGTTTTTTTTTTTTTTAACTCCATTTCAAAATTTAAACACCATCTAATGGATTCCACTCTTCATTGCCCAAGCCAAACATCAACGTCAGTTATTTTATACAAAAATCAAATAATAGTTAATTTCAGGTATAAAAATCATGAATTTACATCCTGAATTTTCTAAGATACAGACGTGAATTTATGTCTTGAGCTTTCCGAGGTTCGTGTCTTCAGTAAAACCTCGACACCGTCCATAGTTACCCGGGCCAAGATAGATCCACCATGTTCCCAGCAATAATAACAATAAATGAATAAAGAATATTTAATTATTGAGAATAAATAATAAAAATTGAACAAAAGTCATTGAGGTAAAGGATATTTGGAAAGACTCGAGGGAGTACAAGCTCTCGGTGAAAACTTTTCAAAGATAATTTAAAACAGACATAAAAGTTCCTCAACTGCAATGATAGAATGTTCTTGTTCCAGTTACTGGTGATCTTTAAATTCAAATGTACCTTGATTCTCTCTTGGATTTTCAGCAAATGATTTTACATGGTAGAACTAGAAAGGCGATCCGTCGTGCTTAATTTTTTTTTTAAGATAAAAAATTATGCTCGATAATGTGAAAAAAGAAAAAGAAAATTAAGTACTCGATTATATATATATATATATATATATATATATAAACCAGTAGCAAAGAAATGAGTAATTGAAAAAAAATTTAAAGCACAATTACCAATAATTAAATGCCAAAGAATGAATTAATTTTTTTAAAAAATAGTAATAAAAAGAATAAAAATCAAATATAAAGAAAAAATAAATTAAAAAGTTATTTTGAATAATTGAATGATTTAGTGCATAAATTGAAGAGAGAAAACATGAAAAAAAAAAAACAAGGTTGTTGATTTTTTGTACTTAAAAAAGTGAAAAGATTGATTTAATTCTAATCAATTTGATAATGGTAAGTCAAGCTTGCAAATACCAATTTACTTCTTAATTTGCAATTTATTAGCTTGATCGTGGAGGAAAAAAAATTATTATATATAACAATACATAGTGTAATGAGTTTTGATCTATAATATTTTACTAATTAGTGCTTTTATATATATATATAATTTAATTAATTAAAATTAAAAGAAAAACCTAGAATAGTTTAATGGAAAAGGCTGGAGAAAAACTCTAAATATCATATAATCTCTAGTTAGAATGGAAAGAAAGCTTAGAATGAGTTGAACAAAACTCTAAATGCTATATAATCATGAAAACAAGATAAAAAGAATAATATCTTTATTAATTTATAAAAATATCAAAAATTGCTAAGACAAAATTAAACAAACAATCCTACTTATTTTAGTCCTAGACCCAAACTCTAATTCTTAATAAGGAAACAAAATCATAATAAATATTTATACAATTCATCTAATATTTGATTATTATACTATATAAGAGAAACAAATAAAAATTTTTTAATTTTCTAAAAAGCTCTGCAATAATTTTCCTAGATTGGAAAGACCACATTATAAATATCAAAATGTTTTTGTCATAGATTTTCAACTAAGGCTCCTAGCTTATCTTCTTTCTTTGTTTTAGGTGTATATAAATTTTAGTTATTTCATGTTAGATTTTGCACAAGAAACATCAATCAATAAATTATTTTTTTTGTTGGATTTTAAAGGAATGAATTGCAATCTTAAACTTGATTCATCAACTTGTGTCGTATCAGTATAATTCTTGAACAAATATATTTTTATAATAATAGAAAACTTGTAATTAAAATGATCAATATAGACTAAATTAATAATTTCTTTTTGCTAAGTACCTCTCGTATTCTTTTTGAATTCAACCTCTAGCTTATTAACGAAGATATCATCATTACTATTATTATCATTATTTATGTTATAATTAACATCATAATTATTATCAAAATAAATATTATAAATTGATAGAAAATAACTATCTCTATCCATCTTATAATAAATGAGATCATAAAAAACCATACCCTTTGTTATTTTAATATCTATTTCATTTGAGTTTTTTAGAGTTTCCAGCTTACCGCTATATCGCTAGGTTCGAATAAAATGACCTATAATGATAAGTGTCCAACATTGTTCTTTTTGAGATTGAATCGTGGAAAGAATTTTTTTTTTTTGAATAGTCCAACATTTGAGCATGCTTGAAAGAAGGAGAACAAAAATAGTTATACTTCATCTTTCTTTTCATCTTCTTTCATTCATAATTTTTTTCCTTTCTTTATTTTTGTGGGTTTGCTTGAATTAGTCCCATTATACATATGCCTAACCCTTTAATGAGCAACAATTAACTTCATTTTCATTCATTTTGAGATCTCCTCATTCTTAAAGATTCAATCCACCTTGTAAAAACAATATATAAATCCTTTAATATATAGGGTACTTAAAAACTATAGGAGTCTTACCCAAAATCCTAAATCTTTATAGTAATCATCTCAATCATGAGATTGTCTTCTTTGTTTATGCTCTTGACGAGGGTTCTTAAAATTGGATGTGAAGTTATAATCATTTTTTCCATGATCCTTAAAATCCTGACCCATCAAATATTAGATCAAAATTATAAACTTATCTTTGTATATCCTTAATTATTAGTTAGAATGTTTTATTAAAATACCAAATTACATAATTGAACCAATGTAATTAAAATTAAGAGTGAAGGATAACAATATGTATTATAAATGAAAATCCTTAAAAATTAAGAACTTGATAACTACAGGGAAAAGCCTAAAATATTTAATTTTCTTTATCCAAGTCTAAAAATAGAAACCTTTTATTAGATTAAATAAAAAAAACTATTACCCTTAAATATAAAAACTAAAAAAGCCTAATAAAACCATATAAGAAAATAAAAATAGGAAAACTATTCCCTTTAAATATGAAAGTTATAAAAGTCTAATAATACTAAATTGACAAAAAAAAATTTCTAAACTAAATAAAAATAAAAATAAATACTATAGATATTTATTTTTCTAAAAAGTTGTTGCTTTAGTCTTTTCTTATTAGAAAAAACTTGTTTTTAAGTTTAAATCTCAATGAAAAAAATTCATCTTCCTCTGTAACAAATATGTTTAACACCATATTCTATTCTAAGAGCCTTTTAAGCCAAGAACTATTATTTATCATGAATAATCCTAACAAAAAATTATTGGGATAGAACCTCCTCAGTCAAGAAATTATCCTTCACCGTAAACACATACAATATATATGAATTAACATAGTAAAAAACTTGAATAATTAGAATTGAAAGGAAAATAAAAAAGGGGTTAAACAAAAAGGGCTTGAGAAAAACCTTAGGTGTCATAGATAATCTTTAAAAATAAAAGAAAATGAACATTCTCTTTATTAATTTATCAAAATATCAAATCCTATTGAAAAATAAAATAAACAACCATATTTATACTAACCTTTTGCCAATATCCTAATTTTTTAAAAAGAAAAATAATCTAATTACTAATTATAGAATCCATCAAATATTAAGATTCTTATACTAAATAATAAAAAAAACTTAGAAAAATTATTAATTTTACCAAAAAGGTCATGCATCAAGAATCCTCTTTTTTTTCAACTAACCATGCTTTAAACAATGCTATTATTAATATATTGTGACATTCAACTATTTCTTATTTTAAATGATACTGTTATTTATTTTTATGAATTTATATTAAACTATATTTAGACTATATAATGTAGTTTACCTTAAATAAAATATATTAAAAGTATTAATATATTTTTTAATAAAAACTAATTTATTATTTTTAAATTTTAAATAAGATCAATATATCTAGATCTCCTACTGAAATAACTAAGTGAAGATTCTTTAATCTCTAATAGCTTATTCGCCATGCACTATAAGCCATAATAATAAAAAAAGTATGAAGAACTTAAAGAAAGCACACATGGTGATATTTTACTGCTTGTTATATATACACTTTAAAGAGAGAGTCACAAGCATTAAATTAAAGTAAATAAAATATAAGATGGTCAATTCTCCAAACCATTGTAAGCCATTTAACAAACCTTCTTCTTCCAAGTCTGAGTGCCTTGAGAAAACAAAATTAAAAACATGACACTCGTGTGAAAATGATTGTAGGGGCAAAAGGAAAAGTAGTCGTTTCTCACTGCCCAACTCTCTAAGCAACTATTACTCTATATTCAAACATCTGTTATGCGCTACAAGTTAATCATTCATTCGAACTCATAATCTCTCAAGTTTTAATTATTTTCCCGTGCACCAATTGAGGTAAAGTAGCATTATAGGAGTGTTGACCAATTTCTGGATGTTTGTCAACTATAAATTTATGACTTACTATATGTATACATGTTTCCTTTTTTCTGATAGTTTGGTTGGGTGTCACACATGACACATAAACCAATCATTCTTTTGTTTTGGGCTTGGTGAAGTGACTAGGGAATACAATTCAGCACTTGTCATAGTTAACAAGGGGTTGGGTGCGCAAAGCATAAAAGACTAAAAGAGAAGGCCGACTCCTCCAGCAGCTCCTCTTTTAGGCCTGCAAAGTTGCAATCATCTTGCTTCTACTCGCTCCTATTGTCATGTGTCATCTTACTTTGCATTAAAAATTCATTTAATGTCATGTATAGTATAAAAAACATGATGATGCTTCAATTAAAGATTCAAGAATAGCATAAGTTAATGCAGCTGTGTTCACCATGCCAAACTCTAAGTTGTAAATACAGTGCACAATAGCCATTACATTTTATCATGAAATACTGATGCAGTGTGACAACTTTTAATGCTCTGTTAAGTTTTTTGATTACCTTTTACCATGCAAATGACATTATAATTATGATTGTATTGATGGTAATTAGCCCTAACATGATCCATCATTCCATACGCACATAACATCAGTGAACACTAAAACCCATTGTAATATTACATTCGCTCAATGTAAGTTTAGCGAGATTAGGATAGAAGGATATACAATTCATTGATAAAAATACATCCATTTCATAAATAATAGAGTTGACACTGAAATTATGTGCTTGTACACTGAATTCAAATATTATTACTATGTAAATTTAGGTTAATTTGATAAAGATAATGCAAATGTATTGACATTAAGAATTTATCAATGTAATTATTGGTTTATACCAAGGCATAACATGTTGTGCGAGCACTGTCATCAGGGGCAGAGACAGGAGTTGGTAGGCTCCCAGCCACTGCAAGAAATTTTTTTCCTGTTTTTTTTTAATAATATTTACATTTTTGTTTAAATAATAAAATATCTAAAATTCCCTCCTGTCATCTCTATTCTCTAAAGCTACAACATAAAATTTATAGGGAAATATATTACAGAAAGAAAAACATAAGACATAGATAAACCGGCTATAGTAGTTGTATGAAATGACTAGTTCAGTTGTCAATGAATACCCCTTTTCATGACAGTAAACTGCAGACAATAAACTTGTATGAAGATTATATGATATCAGATGTAAACATTTTAATGGTGGATTCACTAACTGCGTTCATTTGAAATACATGATAAATAGTTTTAGATCCATTACGTGTCATAAAAGGGAAAAAAAAAAAACCATTACACTTTGTTAGAAAAAATTGCTAGAATCCATTCGGGAAGCATCGCAAAGAAGACAAAAACTAACTAGTCATTGCAATTTGTAAGGAGACTGGCAGGGAATTTTTGGTCATTCGAGCAAATAGTTGAAGACATGTCAGGAATCATGTCAGAAATATTTATGAATCCCATCTAAATTATTTTAACATATTATTTTTAAAAATAACAGCTGATACATGGTAGAATTACTATCTTTCCAAGTCACCAAAAATTAGAAAATGCAGATGACACAAAGGACAAAGTGGTCCTGTTATATATTAGCAGAAAACAAACAACAGGCCAAGTTAGGCTTAATCAACGCCCTGAACCACAGGAATGTGAGGCCATGGAAGCAGCTTCTCTCCTTACCTTTACAAGCCATACAGGTCTTTCTTCTCCTTCATGGCTTCCACAACTGCCACTCGAGCTCCGTTTTCTCTCTTTCTTAGGACCGAAAACGGTAGCCGGCACCGTAGGAAAAAACATCTGTTGATAAGAAAAGCCCCATCAGGAAGAACAGGCAACAGAGGGAGTGTTTTTGGTGTTTATGCAGTGCAAGGAAGCCCAGAGAAGCCCCGGAGAGCACCACCAGGGGTTGATACAAGAATTCATTGGGACAACGAAGATGAAGGGTGGGTTGGAGGAAGCAGTACTAGTTCAGAGCAGACAAAGCAAGCAGAAGATGAGCAGAAAGACATGTTGGGAAAGCGGTTTGCTGATTTGCTCAATGATTCTTCTGATTCTCATTACCAGTGAGTGTTCTTGAGCATCCTTAATTCAAAGGGAATCAAAAAACTTTCTTTTTATCACTTTTCGATTGAATTTATACATCTAGTTACGTAGTCGAGTGTTTAGTTCTTAGAAATAACGTTCGATATGTATGCTTTTGAACTAGATTGAAAATGTGATTCATTCTTGTATTTACTTTGCAAGTTATGGATTTAGCAAATGTATTTTTGTGTTCCTTCAATGCACTTGTTACTTCATATATATGCATAAAACCAGAGCAATTAGCACTAACATGCCAATTGCAAATGATCACCAGGTTCTTAGGCGTATCAGCAGATGCTGATATGGAGGAGATTAAAACCGCATACAGGAGGCTATCAAAGGAGTACCATCCAGACACAACTTCACTTCCACTGAAATCAGCTTCAGAAAAGTTCATGAGACTAAGAGAGGTTTATGATATCTTGAGCAGTGAAGAGAAACGCAAATTTTATGATTGGACACTAGCTCAAGAGGCTGCAAGCCGGCAAGCAGAGAAAATGAGAATGAGATTGGAAGATCCTTATGAACAAGAAATAAACAGATATGAATCTGTACCGGACATGGTTGATCGTCTTGGTGGAAGAAACATGGGTTTAAGTGATCAAGCAATGTCAGCTCTCACGTTTGATATTTTTATCATACTCTTCTCAATTGGTTGCCTCATTTTTGTTATCTTCTTCAAAGAACCATATTAGTAATTTAAGTTACACAGCATAATTGTAAAGTATTTATTGCCAAGATGGTATAATTGTACGACATTTGGCTGAAATCCAGAATTATTATTGGATTGGCAAAATATGATTCTGGTTGTGCAAGATATGTGCTTGACTGTTTTTTGTCATCTTGGTAATTTGTTCTCTGCAGTTTGGCCTTTAATCTCAAGTTACCATAAAAATAGTTTAGTGTCGATAAATCAGACTTCAAATTATGGTGAAAAGGCTCAAGAAAGTATTTTATGAAAAAGCGGGAAACCCCCTCGCCAGTATCTTTATTGATGTTAAATTGTTCTTTTAATATCTGTGAACACATGCCCCATTAAAATTCTTGAAGCAGGCATATAAAATCATGATGGGTGGAAAACCTTGTTACTAGTTGAGTGGCATCATGATGAGATTGACACAGGAGATTCTGCAGGAGTTGAGCTGTAAGATACAGAGTTTATAATGTTGAACTATCTTGACAGGACAGGCCAGCGCAAGGATAACACGACTGTGTCCAGTTTAGAAATGTTTTTAATCTTAAATCTTGCTCATACATTCATAGAAAACAAGAACCTAAAAATATAAGAAAAGGTCTCCATAATTCTTGTAGGGAGACGTTACTCGAAATCACATATTCTAGGAATTGCAATGCCTTGGTGAGTTCCTAGACCTTCAAAGGGCTTTGGCTGCCGTGTTCGAAAAGAAAAGAAAATATATAATTATATGATGTAGACAGAACCAAACCTCTATAGAATTTATATTCTGAAAAAGGAAATTAAAGCGAGTGGCATTATTTCCTCCCTTGATAAGGATCATATGGAGATAAGAAATAAGAAAATAAATAGTGAATGAATACTGCAAGTTACAGTGCCGAAAGGAGCAGTAAAATACGGGGAGGGGTGTGAGGAAGAGGAAGGGAGGGTGTGAATTCTGAATAGAGAGAAGGAATTTATTTCTTCACCTGGTAAACCATTATGATTCGTCTCCTGGATTAAACTGGATCTGTAAGCCGCTCTATAAAGAGATGCTTGTTCATGACATTCTATATATCTTATATTATTATTAATGTCAAACTATAAAATACATGGAATGCCATGAACAACATCCATCTACAGAAAACAATTCTCAAGAACTTTGTGAAAGAATAAACGGAGAAGAAATCATCCCCATAAAGAGATCGTTGTTCATGGCATTTCACCTACCCTGTAACTTGAATTGCCACAGAAGACATGAAGTGCCATGAACACGATCCATTTGTAGCGATTCCAACCACCCTTGTGTTCATTTCCTTATATTTGAAGCCAAACATCCAAATGTATGGTGCCAGAGAACAAAGAACAGAATCATGCCCATGAAGAGCTCGTTGTTCACGGCCATGAACACGATCCATAGACTGGATAAATAGCCATGAACACGATCCATCTTTGGTGATTTCAGCTTTGATAACTCAGTAAAAGAAAAGGAATATAGTAATAACTAGATGACTAGGAAAGCATTGAAAAATAAAATAAAAGGTGATGGAAAAAGTACAAACTTTAGGCACTATTTATAGCGCTTGAGTGTGTTAAAATTGGGGGAATTAGATGCAGATCATGCCAGCTTTCATTTTTTGTGATTAAGGAAATAACACGGTACACTATCGTTTATCATAATTTCTTTATTGTATCATTTCCTTAATTGTTTAGATTTTGATAATAATAAAAATTAATATTTGGTTGAAATTGGATTAATACATTCTCGATTCTACAACGAAAACTAACTTAGTTTAATTTCATATACAAATTAAACCTGAAAGTTTTTATTATTTATGATTTTTTTATTTAGATTAAAACTTTCAAACTGATTATGATTTTATTAATTAAAATATTTATTTTATTTAAAAACATGTAGGCTATTAAAAATTAAAGATTTCATATTATTTAGGCAATTGGTATTAATAAATTTTTAGTTTAGAGTTGTTTTCTATGATTTAGAATTATAATTTTAGGGTTTAAAAAACTCTAATTTCTTTATTTGTAGTTTTTAGTGCTTGAAAAACATAATACTATATGTTGTGCCAGGAAATTTCCACTTCCATTCTTATTTTGAGTAGGCATTCGTATACTCGCAAACACAAATCTTATCCATCCATTATGTGGGATAAATCTGAATAAATGGATAAGATTATGCGGAGAAATTTCCTTATTTTTTAAAAAAAATGAGAATCATATATGTGTTAATTGTCTGGTGATTTGATTATATTATAAACAAGTGATGATAAGGGTATTAAATATTTTTACTATTTCTTAGTTACTGAATGACGTGGCAAAGGTAGGAATTTCAAATCATGGGATGCACATCTTATCGCATTTAATGAGATAATTATAGTTATGAAATTGAGTGCTTGATAAATTCCAATTGCATGATGTCATATCCCTAAATAAAGAATCTTCATAAAAATTTAATTATCTCTAATATTATTCTTTAGCGTAATCTCGTTTGTATTTTGTCATATGTTTTGTTTGTATTGTGTTTAAATCATAATAGTAATATATCTCAAGCCCATGAAAAATACTTAATGCGGATTTTATAAGATTCTTTTAATATTTTTTCCTAACTTGATATCAATTGATTTATTTTTATTTTTATTTTTTCAAGAGATTAAAACTAGTGGGACTACAATTGACAATTAGGAAAACATGCAACCCTTATGGGAAAGATAAAAAATTAAATTGTGGAATACAAGGGGTGGAGGCAACAAAAAGGAAAGAAATAGAGAGAAGAAAGATAGTCGTTTGCACCACATTATAGCGAATTAGCCAACACACACCTGTTTCCAAGGAAGGTCACACCGCAACAGTTCCTCACGCCTGAAAGACTGCATGAGGATGCAAGAGGAAGTCAGATGCAGGGTGCTCTGTGGCATTGTGGCTCTGGGTGAGGTTCGCCCGCAACTATAATTATTATTTTTTAGTAAAGTAAAAAAAATATTTTTTTATTAATAAAACCCATTACCAACTACGACACAGCTACCAGTGTGCGAGAAGCAACTCCTGATTGCTTCTTGTGTTGGTAAAATTATGAACAGTGGAGCCTACCAACTATAGCACAGTTATCGGTTTACAAAAGCAACTCCTAGCTACTTCCTATGCTGCTAAACTTATGAACAGAGTAGTTATGCTTTACTCTTCATAAGTTTACTTTCATGAAGAGCGGAGCATGGTTTTGTTGTTTCCAGTAAGACTGGTTGAGTTTAAAGCTATATATTAAATATCCAATAAAATAAAAAATATTTTTAATTATAATTTATTCTAAAATTTAGTATTAAATATTATTCAATAATATTATATTAATTAGATAAACATCATTTAATGAGATAACATTTACAGAATTTGATTGTAATCTTAATTTTATTTATAATTATATTTTACTTGATGTTGTTGCGCTCTTAAAAAATTTATGAAAACAGTAGTCCTTATTAGATGTAGTTCATATATGATGAAATTGTAGATAGTTTAATGGAATAATAAAAAATATTTTATATAAAGTATTATTTATTTCATGATATAATAGCATTTAAATTAAAAACCATCAATATTTATATATATTTTTTAAAATTATTTTATAACCTTAATTTCAAAAGCATTGTTAACCAAACACATTAAACTACTTTTTGGTCAACATCAATTTCAATCACAGTTTTAACCAAACATATATTTTTCTAAACCAACATCAACTAAAAATATTTTTTATAAAATAAATTTTTTAAACCACAACCACAATAACAACTGCAATACATACGATGAATCTCCTAAGAAGACCCAACCAAGAACAAAATAAGAAAAGGAAAAAAAAAGATAATTGCTTGACCAAGTTGGTGCATTATATTTGTGTCTATGATAATTAACACAGGTTAATCGGATATGATTCAACATGTTATTGTTTTAATATTAAAAAAAAATATATGGTCCTAAATTTTTTAAGCAGATTAATTTTTTAATGGTTATTTGAGTTGTTTTCAAACCCATCAAACTAACTAGGTCATATTATGGCAACTCCCACACAAATTAATTTAATGTTTAGGCTAAGCAATTAAATTGAGAGATTTTGAAGTTGTCCTAGCAATACCAAGTTTAGTGATATTATTAAAGAAATATGTATAATATGCCTATTTGTTTTACATTAAAGAAAACAACATTAGTGGGAATTTGTTTTTAAATGGAGTTTGGACAACATTTTCTTATAGTTTTTTCTTAATAATATTATGTTTCAACTAAATCAACATGATATGTTATTATATTATATTCTTTGTTAAAAAACAAACTCTTAAAAGAATAATATAAACACCTCAAATTTATACATGTACATGAGAAACTTGCCTAAACTAAATTTAAATCAAGCAAATTAAAAGAACAAAAAATATTATGGTAAAGCTTATTGTATATACTCCATAGTTTTGTTTATTAATCATGCACTCTAAATGAACCTAGAGCTCTTACCTTTAATTTCACTTCTAAGCTTGTCTTTCTTTTCTTTTTTAAAAAAAAAATTCTCGTAATTTTTTGCTTCTAATTTATTTTGTAAAGGCATTCATAAAATTCTCATCACATAGGATAGGATAGACAAATCTAGTGATAAATATTATACCCATTGTTTTACACCAAATAATTTTTAAGAATATATATCAACAAATATTTCAAAAGAATATTCACACAAAATACATGTACTTGCTAGTCAATACAGATTGTTTAGAGATTTTAATAAAGTATGGCATTTTTTTTTTGAAAGGTCAATTAAAATCGAAAGAATTGAAGAAATAAGAACTAAAATTATCAAATTGAAAAAATATGTAAAGTCTGATTAATTCGGTCAAGAGCTTAAAGGAACAATTTTCCATTTTTATGACTAGTTTTTGCTCCAATAGATAAGTTTTTAGATCTAGGAACTATTATGAATGAAATGATAAATTAGATGACTTATTTAAACTTGTTCGCAAACTTAATTGGAAGGAATTAATTGTTTGGTGTGACTTTTGGGCTCAATTGAAAAATAAAAACTTTGAATGTATTAATGTAAAAAACACAATAACATTCAGGGACCCTTATAAATCCTTTTTATGCCTCGCGATGCCATTTCGAAGCCAGGACATAAAAGCTATATTTTTAAAATTAAAAATTATATAAATTTTTAGTAATTCTAAAAAAAATTAAACTTATAATAATTAAAAAATAAATTTATAATCTGACTAATTAAATTATTTTTCTCTCACAATTATCTTAGTATCATTTTTTCTAGCCTATAATTTCATCCCTTCATGGTTTGACATTGTTCAAACCTTGGTTAGCTTCTTTTTTTTTTTTAATTTATATCTTTTTAATTTAGTTTTTAAAATATAACCATAAAAATTACTCAATTTCAAAGCCACGCTAAACCATCAGCAAATTAAGCATGAAAACCATGATTATTAAAAATTGAAGCAGATGCCTTGTACAGCTCTATAACGATGAAAGTGATGCAGTTTTAAAACACAAAGGGAAAGGGATGGATTGCATTAAAAACAACAAATCTGAGTTGTTCATAATTTCTTGGTATTTCCTAGACCTTCAAAAAGAAAATAAATAAAAGTTCTTGGAATTTTTATGCTGAAAAAAATCAAAGTGATGGGCACGAACACGATCCATTTATAACAAACAATCTTCTCAGCTTGTCAAGGAATAAACAGATAAGAAATCATCCCCATAAGGAGAACATTGTTCATAGCATTTCATATGCCTTATGTATTCTAATTGCTACAGAATACATGAAGTGCCATGAACACGATCCATTCATAGCGATTTCAGCCATCCTTGCGTCCGAATGCTAGTTAGTATTTTGGTAGGCATCATCAGCATACAAGGTCACAGAGAATAAAGAGAAGAAATCCTGTCCGTGAAGAGATCGTTGTTCATGGCAATTCAGCCGCCTCATTCCGACTGATCTGTACAGTACAGAGAATGGATGAATAGCCATGAACTTGTCTTTCCATGGCTGGTCAGTAAGAGACTAACTAGGAAAATGTGTTTGAAAAACTGAAACATAGTAGAAAAGGTGATGAGAAAACCACAAACTTCAGGCACTATATCTAGTCCCAGTACGTGTAAAATTTGGAATTAGGTGCACAGCACGCCATCTTTCATGGTTTGTGATTGAGATAATTTCGTCCTATCTTCTTATTTACAGCAGGATTTTGTATACTCGCAGGCGCAAACTTTGTCCCCTGTCCCCGTCTATTACATGGGGTAACTTAGCTAGAATGATAAAATTTAGATTGTTTTTTGTCTAATAGTTTTTTTAATGTTTTTAAATAGTTTTTGATATTTTAATATTAAAAATAAAATTTTAAAATATAAAATAATTTTAAAATTAATAGCTACTACGACGTTTAAACTATATCTATAATAAATTTTTAGTGTTTTTAAATAATTTTTGATATTCTAATATTAAAAATAAATTTTTAAAAATATAAAATAATTTAAAAAATAAATACTACGACAATATCAAACACTATCTTAAACAATATTAATAATAATTTTTTAATATTTTAAATAGTTTTTGATGTTCTACTATTAATAAAATTTTAAAAATTAAAAAATAATTGTTATTACAATATCAAATATTACCTTAAATTATATTTTAAAATGTTATATGTGGTTGTGAATAGAAAAAATATAGATTGCAATATGCAACTGCGTCCTCAAATATGGTTTTTTTTTTCCTGCGTTGTTATACAATAGGCTTCCTTATTATTTAAAATTAGCATCATGCTTGTTAAAATATACTTGTATATAAAATTAAATGTTGAGATATTGTTGGTTTATTTTATATATTTTCTAAAAAGATTTTCAATAAATAAAAAGAACACATCTGTCAATGAGCTGTAATTTAATTGACATTAGTATCCCGTCATTCTAAAAGTTGTTCTGTGTTTAAATCTCTTATTTATAAAAACTAAAACTAAAATACTTTTTTAATATTAATCTTGCTTTCTGCTATCTTCCCACTGAACTCTTCTAACCTGTAAATCCATAGAGAGAAGGAGCAACAAAAATAATGCGTATATTTTGTTTTTAACGAGCAAAGTTTCCGTTGATACATTGCGGGTTGTAATAAAAAAATTAGCACAAAAAAATATTTAGATATTAATAATATATTTTTTAAAAAATAAATTTTAAATGTAAATTAAATGATANTCAGGGTTTATTTTTCTAATTTAAAATTTATTTTTCAACTTATTTTTTATTTAAAACACCTTTAAATACTTTAATAAATTTATTCACGGTCACCAAAAAAAAAACCCTAGAAATAGTTCAAAAAACCAAAATTAACTTGAAGTTAAAATAAATCAAATAGTTAGATCTACCTCCTTGAACAAAGAAAAATTAAAAAGAAAAGGAATCTAGTTCAAACTTCTCATGAAATTCATTAACACTAAAATTAATTACATTGATATTTCGAAACATCATCATTACGTGTTTTTTGCATGAAACAATATATTTTAAAAAAAATCATAATAGACACTTGAAAACAAGATAAAAAAGGTAGATTACTGACAAGAAATGATGAAACTGCTTTCTTTTAGGCTTGAGTTAAGAAAAAAATATAGATTATTAATAATAAATGATAAAATTATATTTTTTTTAATTGAGAGACATAAAAGCATTAAACCAAAAAAAATAACTAAAATATTATGGGTTAACTAATAAACCTATTACTCAAGTAATAAATTCAATTGAGTGTTTGATTTGTTTTATCAATTTTTTCTAAAACCAATAAGGAAAAAAACAACAACTATAGGCCTAGGCATTAAAAAAATAGCTCAACATGCATGCTAAGGCTTGTTTTATTTTTATTTTTTTTATTTTTTAAAAGGCCAAACAACATATAATTTATCTTTTTCTAAAAATAAATAACAAATAAAGTTTTATTTATTTCCTGCAGATGCTTACAACATGGGTCACCAAAAAAATCAGGGTTTATTTTTCTAATTTAAAATTTATTTTTCAACTTATTTTTTATTTAAAACACCTTTAAATACTTTAATAAATTTATTCACGGTCACCAAAAAAAAAACCCTAGAAATAGTTCAAAAAACCAAAATTAACTTGAAGTTAAAATAAATCAAATAGTTAGATCTACCTCCTTGAACAAAGAAAAATTAAAAAGAAAAGGAATCTAGTTCAAACTTCTCATGAAATTCATTAACACTAAAATTAATTACATTGATATTTCGAAACATCATCATTAAAAAATTTCTCCTTTTATGCTGAAATCTAGTGTGTCTTTTTATATCATCTAAAAAAAAATAAAAAATAAAAAAAATAAAGTTTAATATTAAAATTAAATTTTTAAAAACTAAAAGAATTAATCATCTAATAGTTAAAAAAGATGAGAGAATATACCAAACTTTTCAAATGAAATTGTAAGATATCATTCATCATTTATTTTATCTGTTCTTTGTATCTTAGTTTTTTATTTTTCAATGCAACCATTCATTTAAAAATAATAAGCAATTTAGTTTTAATTTATTCTTTGTATTTTAATTTTTTATTTTTCAATGCAACCATTCATTTAAAAATAATATGCAATTTAGTTTTAATTTGGGTTGAAATAGATTCAATTGTGCTAGAAAGAAGGAGAAGAAGTTTGACAGTCAAATTAAAGATTTTTAAAATTTTAGTTTTTTTCATTTACATTGATTTATGAGATAATAAAAATTATTTTTTTCTAAATAACTGTGTCAAAATTTTAAATAAAAAAAACCTTTTTAATTATGTGGTCATCCTTCATGGAGGTAGGACTGCGTAACTGTAATAATAAAAGAGCAAATCTTGACATTTATTCCCAAATCCCATTTGTCCTATTATTGATTTGCATCTGTTAAAAATGTATCCATATTTGGCATGGTTTGTGTAATTTGCAAAGAGTGATGTTATAAGAATAAATTTGTGTACAAACAATTGTGGTTGTTATTTTTTCATGAAAGATCAATCATTTATCATTCTTGAGATCCTTGTATTTAACTATTTAACAATTAACATATCAACTTATATAAAATTTTATTTATAAATAATTTTTTCATTTACAAATTATGGTTGTGAAAATTAGTTCAATGTATTTTTACATTTTAAATCAAATCTTTGATATATCCATTTAATCTATTTTCTATAAATTTATTCAAGAAAAAGAACTTAGAACCTCACAAAATTTAAGCACGATAACACTTTTTTTCTTGTATTAAAAAAATAAAATTTATATTTTTTTGCATACAGGTGTGGAGACAGGGACTGACAGGGGTCCTGCCCCCCCTCAAGAAATTTTTTTCAGTTTTTTTTAATATTATTTATATTTTTAGCTTAAATAGTAAAATAACTTAAATTTAACTTTTTAATTCCATCCTAATTGCATATATATATATATATATTTAATAATACTTTACAAACCGGTCAAGCATAGCTATCTACTCTATTAGTATTCATATAATATGGAATAAAATAGAGAAGTTAGTGGGATATGTTCAAGGTATATTGATAGAAGGAAACAAGAAACAAGTAACCCGGCCCATTCATATTTTATTTAAAAACATTGTTTATTTGGGATAATGTTTTAATTGGATTTAAAATAAATAAATAATTTAAAATTAATATTTTTATATGTTAATATTAAAAATAAATTTTAAAATAAAATAAATTTATATAAAATATTTTTATGTTTATCTATTTTTTTCTATTATTAAGATTAGTTTCTTATTTTAATATTTAATTAGTGTTAAAAATATTTTTTTATTTATCTATTCATGTGTTTCTTAGTTTATTTCATAAATCTACAAAAACTATCTGTTATTTTTAATTAAAAAAAATTATGAAATATAAAAACATATCCGTAATGTATTTTTTTTCATATTAGAAATTGACTTAAAATTCTACCCAAAGGATAAATAATATGTGAGAATTTTTAAATTAAAAAAAATCATTATATTTTCAAAATATAAACATTATTTTATTATATTAGAAATTAACTTTGAATTTTTATAAAACTAGTTCACTCTAATTCAGCAAGCCAAACAACCCAAACCAAAGCTACCGACAAAACGTTTGAAAACCGGTCACGAAAGTCTTGAACGATATGTCGTTCAGAAAGACCCAGTCCAGTTGACCATCGCCCCTACATGTGGTCAAAGGGTTTTTAGGAGGTTTAAAGCAGCCATTGAAGTTTCCTTCCTTCCAACCAAACCAATTCATCAAGAAAAGGCAAAAACCCTCCTCTTTGCACATTCTCAGAACCCTAAATTGATCAAAACCCAACATGCCTTCTTCAGATCCTAAAACCCCGGAAGAAGCAAAACCCTCCTTTGATGATCCAGCGTCAAAAGAAGCCATAGAGTCATTGAATTCAACCAAAACCCTTGAAGAAACAGACCAAACGCCCATAACTGGAAATCAAGAGGAAGAAGAGGAAGGGGAGTGTGGGTTTTGTTTGTTCATGAAAGGAGGTGGTTGCAAGGACGCATTTGTAGCATGGGAAGACTGTATTAGACAAGTGGAGGAAAAGAATGAAGATATTGTGGAGAAGTGCTTTGAAATTACTAGTGCGTTGAAGTTGTGTATGGAGGCTCATGCTGATTATTATGAGCCTATTTTGAGGGCTGAGAAGGCTGCTGAACAAGAGGCTGTTAAGCAATTGGAGAAGGAAAAGGAGGAGGAAGCCGCTGATGCAGCGCAAAAATCAGAGTCTAACGAGAAAGAAAAGTGAGCTTTTTAGGTGATTTTTTTATTTAACAAAAGAAAACGAGATTGTTTCTAGGCAATGTTGTTATTTTTTTACGTAGAATAAATGGATTGTGATTTTTCACTTGAATTTTCATTAAACGATAATTTTGTATTTTATTTTGAGATAGTCATATGCTTTTGGCATGCTTATTGAATGCCAAATCTGTGGCTTGTTATCTTTTACACGTATTTGTCTAATGTATGTTGAAGTTATTAATGCAAAGCTCTGTCATGCAATAAAGAGCCTGCCCTTCCGCTTTTCTTTGTGTTCATTGCTTCTGAACATAGCAAAATGTATTTAGGAGAACCTAGTTGCGAGGTTCAGCTAAGGGTTAAGTTGATTTTCTAAGGAAACATGTTTTCCTATTAAGATGTATGAATTGGATTGCAATTGAACTATATTCATTGTCAATGGTTACAAATTGGATATAAGCTTACAGGCTAAAGCTTTACGAGTTATTACAACTTTGTTGAACTTGTAGGATATACTCTGCTTGTTAACTTTTTAAATACATACATATATATACATATGTATGTATGTATGTATGTATGCATGCATGCATTGATTATCTGGTTCGTTTCCTAAAATTTTAGTCTCTTCCCCTGCAAGGTTCTCATTTTGTAGTTAACGATGCTTCTGATTTGATGTGAGGGTATAAGCTAGTGTCAGTGATTATTGAGTTTGATCGGTATGCTAGATACTAGCATTTTCTCAAGCATAAAGTTTTTACAGTCTGTGACAAGTTTGCAATGTAACTAACTCAGATAGTTCTAGTCGCATATAGATTCAAGATTTATCAATGTAGTTGCTTAAGATTTAGACCTTGTAGAGTCGGATAGTCACCAATTGATTTGTTATTGTCAGCCTGGAAGGAATGGATTCTTCTTCAATGAGTATCCATCTGTGACAATCCAAGTCTGATCCTTAATGCCTTCGATTTGGATTGCCACATGCTAGTTTAGAGAAGGAAGCTGAGTGGTAGATATTGTTTTCTTAGGTTAGAGTTTCATGAACATCCCGAGCATTTGAACTCCTTTGCTAAATGATTTGTCATTATTGTCTTGATCCCATTGACCATCTGTTCCTATTTCCACCATCACAAAATCCCTCCACTCGAGCTGCAGACCCACAGCTATTGCCATTATTTATTTTAATGCTTCAAGTGGAACAAAAACATTCATAACAGAGCCCTATAAGTGCAATGCTCAGTGGTTTGGTGATGCTTTAAAAGCTTTATTCCACTGCTAATAGAGAGTTCATTCAGTGGATCAAAATGGCTGCATTCCCTCAAAGAGGGATGACATCATTACAACTGACTCATGAAGATATAAAGAGAGAATGTATGCACTACATGGATGGGTAAGACTGGACAGAACCAAAACCAAATCTCATCCATGTTCCGATTGAAAGGCATGGAATCTGAAGGCAGTGAATGTGATGCTTGGCAAGAAGAAGCTCGTTACTTAGGTACATCATTCTCTTTCGAGGTTATGTGTTATGTGATATTGATGATCTTATCTATGTGAAGATTATTGAGAGAGTACTTGTTTTAGGTCATGTTAAATGGGATTGAACCTGTATAAATGCTTCTGATTGATTTGGAACTGATGGAATATCGATGCCACATATCCCTATCATTCACAACGTTTTGTTAGTGTAATTACTATACTGTTACTGGTTATATCTGTAGTTTCTGAAATTTGATTTAATAAATCAGTGATAAGATTGTAATAAGTTGTTTGTGACTTGTGCCTTGCCAGTTCAGCATTAAACAGTGATCTTCCCTGTGATTGCGATTTAGCTTCTGTTGTGTAGGCAACTTTGCATTTTACTACAAATGTTTTTATTCTGTGTACTTTGATTGAGATCTGTCTTTCCTGCTGTTTAAATATTTTGTTATTCAATGCTATTAGCATTTGAAATACTTTTGTCCTAGCAGTTTTGCTTGTGTTAGATCCATATAGGTTTAGAGTTCAAACATATAATTCTTCCTATTGTTAACTAGTAATTAATCCAAATAGCACATCACTGTATGTTCAAGGGCGCAAACAACCGAGGCTGGTAATTCTGTTTTCTTTATTTCCTTTATGAACTTTGGCCTTTGACTCGCCGCTCTTAATAGTTTTATATTATTTTGAAAGGTTCCCATGTTTAATGTCATAGTCACATAAAAGCATTCTTCAGGCACGCTTGTACATAAGAAAATAATGTGACTTTCAGCTTCGTCATATTGTTGCACTTCTAAGCTTATCATTTTTTTTTAGTTTCCATATTTCATTTCAAGTTTTCCACCATTGCAAGTGGTTGAATACCAGCCAGCAATACATTATTAATCTTTTTTCATGGATAAGAATAGCAAGGGGCAACACATTGGATCAGATGGAATGGAATCTGACCCACAGTCCAACAGGGAGGAGGCAAACAAATTGCTTGAAAGTGATTTGGCCATTGCTAACTGGGCGGAGAGAAGAAGACGAAGAAGGAATTGCAAGCACAGGAGCGTATTCGAGGATTTAAGCACACGAATGGCCTTTATGGAAGTCACTTGCGAAGCACAGGTGGTAAAACGCCTTCTTCGTGATGGATGTTTTCTTCTCTCCAGACACAACAACGCCTGAACCTCAGACAGGACGTGGTCCTTCAACATTTGAAAACCCATTTGCAGGCTGCAAATGGCACATTCATTTCAAGGCACTCTCGTTGCCTTTGTGACTTATGAGTGGGAGCGTGTCCGATATGCAGGAGGACCCTCTTTCCTCCTACGAAGATTTGCTTTCACACTGCAAAGATAGAAAAGGATGAGGAAAGAAAAGGGCGATCACAGGTAGGCAAAAGCGGCCTTCAATAATTTGGTTACTGAAGCGATGAGACATTGATTACACACACAACCGTTACCCTCCAGACGCACATGGACGTCTTGGGACGACGATGCCCAAACCGAACTTAATTGATGTCTCGACGTGTTCCTCGAAGAGACATTTCGAGGACAGCAGATGTTTCCAACAAACTTGTTTTTAAATTGTTTTGAAAAGTTTATTTTAAAAATAAATTTTTTAAAAATAAAAAATATATTATTTTAATATATTTTTAAATAAAAAATATTAAAAAAAAAACAAGAAAGACAATATATAGTTCGGTGGATAGATGGATTTATTACAAGCAGCCTGAAATTAGAACTCACGTGTACATGTAAAACACCGAAAGAAGACTAGTATGTTCTGCCACTCAAAACCAACACAAACTTTTATCTAATTCACGTGGATCAGTAGGGTTATTATTATTATTATTATTGTTATTATTATTATTATAGGAATTTACTGTGGAAATTAATACATTACAAGATCTAAAACCGTAAAGAATAAATAAAATAAAAAACATAAAGTAATAAATGAAAAACAAACAAGGAAAAAAGAAAAAGAAAAAAAAGGAGGATATAACCTTTGTAGGAGAGATAAGAGGGACTTTAACAGGGAAGTTTCGAAAAGTCTACATGTGCTATTAACACTCGTTGTCTTTTTAAAATATTATCCTATAATTAAAACTTGTAAGATCATTTCCTTTTCATTGAGGCTGATGGGTATCATGGCCTTGGGGTATTTCAATTTTCAATGGCAAATTGATTGTCCCTTTTTTCTGTAAGTAGGTTAGGGTTATTCTGTCATCACCTACGAAGAAGAAGACTCCTCATTCCCTTCCATTAGGCACTTTTGATGATAATCCTTCAATTAGCAAGGTCGAATTCAACATGAGTAGAAGAGAAGAGAGCAGAAGAGGAAACCTTGGTCCAGAGAAAGTCCCCCGAGGCCAGAATAAAGAGTTTTTTTTTATATATATATATATATATATAAAAATAACATAGTTACAAAAGATTTTGGTAAAATAATAAAGTTTATAACATTTAAGAAATATCTTACTTTTATATTATTTATGATGATTTTTTTATGTATATATTCGGTTAACTTTTTAGTGCCGGGGTTAAAGAGTCACCATCACCGTTCGTGATGCTATTAACAATGTGGTGTGCATTGCTTTCTCCACTTGGTTCTTGTTAAGCTGTTTTGGAATTGATAAGGTTGAGTTGGCTGAACATCTATACACTGATTTTATGTGCACAACTACTGTTAATGGTTTTGATAGTGTAGGTCCATCCACGAAGTAATTTATTAGATGCATTTGATCGATGTACTAAATGTTATAGGAATTGATTTTGTTGATATAATAAATCAATTGAATTTGTTTAATTATAATTTGATTTGAAATTAAATTAAATGGTAGATCATGTGAATTATATTGAATATAATTTGTTGAGTTTATTGAGTTTTTTGTGCAGAAAATGGAGAAGCTAAAACTATTATTGTTGACACAGCAATGTTGAGGTTGCCTCACATGAGTGGCCTATATCTTATTTTAAATTGTAATAATAGTTATAATTTAAAGTATTTTTTATTTAAAAATATATTAAAATACTAATTTTTTAATAATATTTAATGTTTTAGATATATTGAAATTTTATGAGCCCTGAAATTAATAAGTATAAAACTTTTTAATAATTTTAAAATTTATAAAATTCAAGCTAATAATTTTTTAAAAATATCTAAAAACTTACTAGTTTAAACTAATATTATCAAAATAATAACTCTTGTTATGCCACAAGTGAGATATGCGCTTCTCAATTGACTATGCCAAGCTTCTGCCTATGCCAATTCGCCGAGAGAAGAGCAACATAAGATGACATGGTTATACTATAGACTATAGACTATAGACTATAGAATGGCTTCTGTATGCGTGTGTAGAAGCATTTTGATTTATCATGGTGTACGACGCCACTCCTTGATTTGAAAGAGAGGGAAGAGAGAAGCTCTCCCTTGCTAAAACAAAAC
Source organism: Populus ilicifolia (assembly GCA_015708895.1). Lineage (NCBI taxonomy): Eukaryota > Viridiplantae > Streptophyta > Magnoliopsida > Malpighiales > Salicaceae > Populus > Populus ilicifolia. The sequence goes on from SRLM01000047.1 coordinate 230,905, forward strand.
AAAGAGAGACCGAATCTGACGTAAAAGTAGAGCTACCTACCAAATCCAGCCCCTATCTGTAACCACTTGTCTCTCTCACCACCTTGGTCAAATCCACCCCCTCTCTCCCCTTATCGATCGAGTCTCTTGGTTCGTCCCTCGTTTCTCTCGTCTCCTGTTCCCCCTACTCTACATATAAATCCTCTCCTCCCCCCTCCCTCCCACTCCTTTCAATTTCCAACCAAACTCCCCCGCTCCTCTCCGTCTGTCTCCATCTCATCCTGTCGAAAGCTTGTTTCTTTGTCTGTTCAATCAGGTGATTACCACCTCCTACTTGTTATCTGGTTTCAAAAGCGTGAAACCCACAATTTATCTGTGAGGCTGAGCTGAAGCTAGCAACCTTCTTGCATCTCTCGATATCCCACCCCGTATCTTGATTTCAAAGAAGATCGCAGGGATTATTGCTATTGCTGCTACTATTCATGGGTCGCTCACCTTGTTGTGAAAAAGAACACACCAACAAAGGTGCCTGGACTAAAGAGGAAGACCAGCGCCTAATGGACTATATCAGGGTCCATGGTGAAGGGTGCTGGCGTTCTCTCCCTAAAGCTGCTGGTGAGTGGTTATTAGCAGGTTGTTCGTGTTTATCTTATCTAGATATTCTCACCCTTCTCAGCTCTTCTTATTTCTTGCTTTCTTTGTGTTTATATAGGATTGCTTAGATGCGGCAAGAGCTGTAGATTGAGGTGGATAAACTACTTGAGGCCTGATCTTAAAAGAGGGAATTTTACTGACGAAGAAGACGAGATTATTATTAAGCTCCATAGCTTGCTAGGCAACAAGTAAGCTTCTATACAACTTGATAGTTAAATCCAAAAACAAGAAATAAAACGAGTCTGTTTTCTGGGTTTCATGCTAAAAGAGCAAACTTTCTTTCTTGTTTCTGGTAATTCAATGGAGTAATTTCTTGATTAGTCATTTTGATTATGAACTAAATTTTAATTACTCGCAGATGGTCTTTAATTGCTGGAAGATTACCGGGAAGAACAGATAATGAGATAAAGAACTACTGGAACACACATATCAAGAGAAAGCTGATTAGCCGTGGCATTGACCCACATACACACAGACCTCTAAATGAGAAAACCACCACTGCCACCATCAAAACTACCACCTCGGCCACCACCAAAGCCACCCAGTTGGACTTCAAAAACACCCCACCTCAATCACTAGCCGAAATCAGTCTTTTAAAAAGCCAGCTTGATTTCAAATACAACAACAATTTTCATAGCAGTCAGTACTCAATTTTCAATCCCAAGAAAACAGAGACTCCTTCTGTTGAAGAAAATAACTGTACAAGCAGTAGCATGACAACTGATGAACAACAACAACAACAACAACAGCAACAAAAGAGGGAGAGTCATCAAGATCAAGATGTAAACTTGGACTTAACTATAGGGCTCGCTCTCTCTCAGACTGCTTCCGCCAACTCGGCCGAGTCAAGACTTCGACAACCAGTCTCTTCTTGCCAGTTATTCGGTAGTGTGTTAACTCGGCCCGTTTGTCTGTGTTGGCAATTGGATGGTGAAAGAAGGGAATTGTGTAGGAATTGCCAGAATCAGAATCAGAATCCGAATCAGAGCTCAAAAAATAATGATAGTTATAATGGGCTATAGTATAGATGTTATTAGTACTGTCAGTAGATTTGATCTTTGGTTCCTTTGGCTAGATGTGAAATAAATCCTTTTGTTGAGGTACCGTATCAACACCCGCCCCTGTAATCAGAAAGGCAATTAAAGAGCAAGATGATGGGATGCTGTTTAGTTATACCGTGGCATGTAAAGAAAGAAAGAAAAACAAAACAATTTTTACTCCTTGCAAAATGGGTTGTAAGCTTCTTGGATTCTCTTTGATCTCTTTGATGGATATATAATCATTCAGTTTTGGCGTTTATCAGTGATAAAGTTAGTTTTTATTTGTTTTTTATTTTAAAAAATTTATTTTTTTATCTTAAATTTATATTTTTTTTGATATTTTAAAATTATTTTGATAGGTTTGTTTTAAAAATAATTTTATAAAATAAGAAATATATTATTTTAATATATTTTTAAATAAAAAATATTTTAAAAATAACTAAATTTATACTTTCAAACTAAACTAATGCAATTGTTCAAAAATATATTTAGAAGTGCAGTTATTATTATGTTTTAAAGTATTTTTTATTTATAAAAATATGTTGATAATATTTTTTTATTTTAAAAGAATTATTTTTAAAATTAATATATTAATATAATTTAAAAATATTAAAAATAGTGGAAATATGTTTTGTATTTAATAAGAGACGTTTTACATTAAAATGTTGTTCCCTGCGACAATTAAACCTAAAGAGTTACTTCGAAATGAGAATATTTAAGAATTTTTTTTCATTTTTTATTTATGTGTATTATAAGTGGAGTTTTAGATGATTTTTATTTTGTATTTGGAATTTTCTTGTTAAGTTAATATTATTTTTATTTTATAAAATATAATTAATAAATATATTGTATTTATTTTTAAAAAAAATTGTTAAATAAAGATATTGAATCATTATTCAAATAATTTTTAATTTAAACAAATATTAATTCAAAATAGCTTGCTTTTCGTTTGCATTGCAATCTAGTTTTGTTATGATATGTGTTTTTATTGTTGTTTTTTTTATTATAATTAAAAAAATCAATAAATATATTGTCAAATCAATTAAAATTATTCAAATTTTCCAATATTATCATTTTGTTTTTTTTTAACGCTTTACAAAAGATAAGAAATACAATAAATAGAGTTTAATGAAGATATATGCGCAAGCTAAATATTTCATATCATGAGTACATAAATAAATACTGATGTGTATGTGTTTTTAGAAAAATAAATATTTTTTAATTTTTTTGTTTTTAATATTTTTAATTTCAAAGAGTTTTAAATTTATAACAAATCTAGTTGACATTTGTTTTCCAATTTTATCCGTATCAAAACCCAACAATATTTATTAATGATTGGCTGTTATGTGTTGTTATTGAATATCTTGAAAGGAGGATCTATTACGAGAATACCCCCATATAAAAGCATTATTGGTTTTTTTATTGAGCAAGTCTCACAGGAAGAATGCTGTGTTGAATGTTTTCATGGCAGAAAATGATTTTTTTTGAAGAATTTTTGCTTCTCTGACAATTTAAATTTCAGGATGAGTCTTTTTAATCCAAAAACATCTATGTAGAATTTTTTTAAAAAATAAATATTCTTTTAAATTATTTTTATATCTTCATTTTGAGTTTAGAATTCTCACTTTCTTCTATTTTTATTTTCTATTTAATATTAATATTTTTTTCTATACAAGGAATTGTAATAGCTTTTTGGTAGATAAAACATGGATAAATAAAAATAAAGTATTTTATTGTTTTTTTAATTATAGTTATAATATTATATGTCTTTGAGAATTTTAATTTATAATTAACAAGTCCGCTATGATTTGTTCCCGACTGCATCGAATATTTACAAAAAATAAGAATATGCATTTTAGCACTTGACCTAGCGGTGGAAGGAGCTTATCTCCTTCTATTGCATCTGGATTTGAGCCCTGGCGTGCACGCCTGTCACCCCCGCGGTGCCTTACATGCCTACTGGGTTTGCAGGGTATTCAGTGGGTCGTGGGGATTAGTCGTGGTGCGCGCAAGCTGACCCGGACACCCCACGTAAATAAAAAAAAAAAAATAAGAACATGGAGAAACAAGCTAGGACGGGGCTGGGGAGTATCAATTACGAGTATGATCATCCTATTTTATCTTGGTATTGCTAAAACATGACAAACAATAAAATGTTACAATTGTCAAGAATCATCACGACAAACCATCGATGCGAGATTGGACAGTTTTAGCTACCACCTTATCCCAAAACTTATAATTAACCTTTTAACAAAAAAAATAAGATAAAATTAATGACAAAACATGCATAAAATCTTAACATCTGCTGGTGATTTATTAGGACTGTGCATGAACAATTGATTGTTTGTATAATCTAAACTATTTGAAGATCCATGGTGTGAATAATGAATTTGAAGAGATGGTCCAACATTTAATTTTATATTCAAAGTTGATTATGCGAAATCACAAGTTCAAATCCAGATTTAATAGTTATTTTTTATGAACACATTCAATTAATCTACGAGTGGACTTAATTTTTTTTAAAAAGAAAATCATCCTCCTGCTGCTCGCCACGCCTATCACATTTGCAATCCATTCCTTGCGTGGATAAATGGATATAAACCGGCTTTCTACCATTTTACCCACCTCTTGCGTGTTTCTTTGAATATTTTTTTTTGAGTTATCAATAAACAATACAATTGACAGAGAATTTCTGATAATATAAATTAAATATATAGCAAACCAACTCTGTAGAGCATTTTTTTTTAAAATAAAACTTTATGATGAACAAGGTGATGTCTTGCATGATCCTGCAAGCAATGTTTCTAGGGTCAAAAGCACGCTACATTATTTGATTTTGTGGACTTTGCTAGATCTTTAACAAAAAATGAGAGAAAATCAAGCAAACATTTCCCTTGACATCATTGGCTTTGTAGTTTCCAGGTTTCGATTTAAATAAACTATGTATAATCTTGACTTTTAATTGAATCAATTATGGTTTTTTAACACATATACTTCGGATTTGACATTAAGTAGCAATAAACAAAATATTTAACTTGAAGAATACATTTACTATTATTAATTAAATTATAAAAATCAATCACAAGTATTTATAAGTATTAAAAAGAGGCAAGGATAATCCTGTGAAGGTTTGTAAGGAAGTGAATAATAACCAGATATGTATAAAATCATTTTTTCTAGCTGCTACCTTTTTTTGTTCTTTATATTTTTTCTATCTTATAGCACCAATTCAATTTTCAACCAACTTCTGAATAGTTTATGATTTTGATTTATGTCAGATTATAGATTATTTATGATTAAGACGCTATAATTTAATCTCATATCTCATACTATATTTATAGAGATATCATAAACTCAATTCTATTGAATTTACTAGTTGCTCCAATCTCTAACCACAACTGTAGGTTATAGTTTAGATGGGTTAAAAGGTACTCCCTATGTTTGAAATGAATTCTAGCATTATATTGTTCTTACACAACTAAATAAATAATTCAAAGTTATGGATAAAAAAAATTAGTTCAGATAATGTACACAAGGTTTAAAAATTAACTTTCAATAAACACCTTTACGTGGTTGTCCACGAACTATTGCACCTTTTTTATATACCCCCCACCTAATATATGTGTCTCCATGTATAACTTCATTGGAGTTAGATTGCGTCCAAGCTGTAAAGCCTGGAAAATAAATCTCTGGTTAAATATTATCATAAATAATAATTATCATTTAAAAATATATATTTAAAATTAAAATAGGCTCTTATATTAGGTGTTTTGCATGATTAGTAAAAGAAAGTGATTCACCGGTATACTTGCTGATAGAACTGTAAATCTTTTTATTTTTATTGGAGAACCTACTTCGTGAATACCTACTAAAATCCTTTGACAAAAATAACTTTAAATATCTCTTTCAATAGCTCTCAATGATGCGAGGAGGTCTACAATTCTTCTACTTCTTAAAGTTATTTGATTCGACATATCTCCTAGCATAGTTGTGCATGTCATACCATAAACCACACAAATTGGTTTAGAAATTCATCAAACAAAAATATATAACAACAAAAGATTACAATTCAACAAAGAATTTAAACATCAAAAGTTAAAACTTACCTAGTTGCACTATAATTTTCCCATACTAGCCTTATCACCCTATAGTTTGCCTTGTCCCAGTGAAAACTTTTCTTATAATAAATAATTATTTTCTATTTTTTAAAATCTTCTATTAATAACTAAAAGTGTTATATATATATATATATAAAAACATTAAACTCCCCTCACTAAGTCTCAACCACGAGCATCCATTTAGGATGCTATTTAAGCTGGCTCCATTAAAACAAAGAAACTTTCGTTGATGATTTTATCATTAATGTTATTTTTCACATAATTTTTATATTTGTGAACTTGAAAATCAATTAATTAATAACTGATATACATAAATATATAGCAGTCATGAATCTTTATTTTATATAATCTATATTTATCTAAATTCACCAACTTAACTTTGTTCAAATTAAACATATTCATTAGAAAATCATATACTCTGAAGTCATTCAGTGAAAATAAATTGCACTTTTTTATCTAAGATAAAATTGGCTTTGGTCTTTTCCACGCGTACTCTATTATTAAGTAACTTCATATTCTGATGATCACAAAACAAAGTTTACATCTTCATCATAAAACAACATATAAAAATTTAGACAAATATCAAATTTTTAGTATTTTAGACCAAAGAGTTTCATCATGGATTATACTATCATAACTAGTTTTTGTCATATTATAATCAAAGTAAATGGTTAACATGTACAATGATCGATAATTTATTATGAATTATGCACTCATCCTATAATGTTTCATCGAAATCTCTTAAAAATTTAAAAGACTTGATTGAATTTTCATTGAAATAAACATGATTTATTCTCATTGCATTTATCATTATTAAGGATGATTATTTTTTGTTCGATTTGGTTTTTATAAAAAAAATAACCAAACTGGTTTTTTTTTAAGAAATCAAAACCGATTCAAACTGACCGGTTCAGTTATTTTAGAAAAAATCAGTTCAAACTAGTTTGACTTGATTTTTTTTTATTTGGCTTAGTTTTTCCCACTTTGGCTTGACTTTTTGATTTTGGTTATGTTCAGTTTTTTTGGTTTCAACTTATAAAATCAAAATTGAACTAAACTAGTTGGTTTTTTTTAAAAATTTAATTGGTTTTTTCATGATTTGATTTTTTCAATTATTTTTTTCTAGTTTTCTTGATTTTCTGGTTTTTTTGCTTACCCGTAATCACCATACTCCTAGAACAATTACTATTACCATCTACAACTTCATGTATATTGTTAGAAATAAATGTTAAGCCAAGAATCCTTTCTAACATAGTCTTATAAGGAACATAAGGTTCTTCATGTACAAACCAACACAAGTATTGCTCAACAAATATTTTTCTAAAGATGCATCATCACAACATTTGATTGGTGAAACTTTTTGTTTTTACACTTTACACATAAACATCTGATTTTGCTTACACTAATATTCTTTGGATTTGAAAGCATGAAATTAATAAAACTCTCAATCCATTTACAACAACCTTTTTTATACAAATCCTTGAGGTAAATCTTGATACATCCAAAACGATAATTTATGAAACCTATATAGAATAATGATAACAATATTTTTTAATAATGTAACAATCATTTCAAAATTAAACTTTATTAATTAAAAATAAATTTAAAATTTAATAACCAATTATTAATTTGATACAAAAAATATAATGACGAGGCAAAATATTAAATAAATAAATCCAATTAAAAACAATTCATCTATACTCAATTAATTATCTATCATTTTATCAATTCAAACTTATTTGATCTAAATTAATATTATTTAATCTAAATTAATATTATTTAATTATTATCATTTTTAAAAAAAAATTCAATATCAGTTTTATAATTTTATGGCGACAAGAGTGTTGTTTCTAGCTCATTGTGCAATCCAATTATTTTAGCATTGGCGTGGTTCCACCTTTCACCACACCATACTAGTATAACATTTTGTCTTAACATGAAACATGATGGTACTATGGAAAATACCCTTGATCGTTAAACTGTAGAAACTAGAAGCATCATGCCTCTAGTTTAACTGACAACAGATCGTCCCTCCTGTTTGTTTATCGTTTGCTCGAATCAACTGTGCTATGTGCCCAACAACAACCCAAAAGTCTCGAGAGTATAAACCAGGGAGTGCCTGTGTTCTTCCGGCCCTAGAGCGACCGTGGTTTAGTACCTTCAGAAATCTTACAAGTTCTAAACCGCAGCTGATACGAGAATATTTTACTTTGTAGAACTAAAAAAATAAAAATTAGCTACAAAGCTTTCATCAAAATCATGAACCACGTGTTTGTATGGAATCTTATTACATGGTCCACATAGCATGCCGGATCTCTCTCCACCTAAAAGCACCATTTCACTAACTTGACGCATAATTTATTACTCTATGTCTCCTTGTGCCATGTGTGAGATTCAAGCTAGCAAGGGATTGGCCCCTGATATCATTTGGTCATGATGCATTCAGGCATGTCATGTAATAATAATAATAATAATAATAATAATAATAATAATAATATGACCATCTTGTATAAGCATTAAACCATCCGAGTCCATGGTGTGTTTTTTTTTCAAAATTTACTCAACAGTACGCCGGTCAGTTGACAAAGGAGAGAGCTAATGGTTTGCATGAAAGCGAACCTCCTGGCAGCAGGAGCTTAAACCTAATTAATCAATGCACTTAAAGTGCTCCATGTGGCAAGGAATTTCATAACCACATGGATCTGATCACTTATTGGAGAGAGAGAGGAGACGAGAAAACATGTGACATGTTTGGGAGGTAGGTAACCGAATCTAGGATTAAAAGAAAGGGAAATTGTGAGATACGAAAGAACAGTTTTGGTTAGTTAGGGTTTGGTCGTGATGGAGGAGGTGGGGAAGAGGCCCAACTCACACAGGAGAGAAAGAAAGGCAGGGTGTCATGTGCTGCTGTGCCCATACAGTGAGGTATGGGATTCCTGCGTTAATGGGAATGGGATTTTAGGCAACCAAACATCTGTGACCCCATCGCTTTTCTTCTAACAAAATGTCCAATTGGCCACAAGTACCCAATGCTTTATGCCACCTAAGCTTGCTTTAATTTTGCTTAGGGAGATTTATCTGGTGCAAAATTGGTTATTATATATATAAAAAGAAACTTTTTCAAGTAGAAATGTGTTGTTGTTGATGTGTAAAGAATAAGAATACAGTTCATATTCATGCACATCCATTTATTGTGCACGTCAATTGGTTCGTGTGGCAGGGTGTTTTATGTGCCCTAGCAAGCCTAATTTGGCGAGCAAGCAATATCCAGGCATCCCTACAAGCATGACCTAACTTTCTAACTTTGCATGGATGAGAAGAGTTTTTAGTCTGCCATAATCCCCTTTCTGTGCCATCCTTTGCCTTCTCTTTGCTTGTCAAGGGAGAAAGGGTAGGAAAAGTGTGCAGAATTCAAAACTTTATTAGAACTATAAAAGATATCTTATTACTTCTTTAATCAGGCTGCCACTCTTGCTGGATAATTAACTAATCATTATTTTGATAAAATATTTATGTTTGAAGTCCTCATCGGCAAGAAATTGTTTCTTAATACAACATTAAAACAGAAAATAAAGTCCACGTGTGCCAAAATTTCAAGTGGGAAATTTTCCAAATAAGCCAGCCAAATATAGAAGAGATAGAGATCAAAGGAAGTCCCTTAATCTATATGTTTCTTTCACATTCAAAAAGAAAAGGTAAAAAAAAAAAAAACAATAGACAAAGTCAAATCTCTCTATAGCATGACACCTACCTTATAGACATATAGCTTAGGCACATGGTAGATGCAATGCAAACATATAGCTAGCAATGGTCTGCTAGAGCTCAACTTTGACATAATTGATGATGATCATTTTTATATACTGCCATGTATCTAAAGTTCGATTTGTGAAGCTACTTGTACGTAGACAAACAGTACTACATCAATAAATAAATAAAATAGACATGGAACATTTGATCATGTATTAGAAACAAGTTATCAAAAATATATTTTTAATATAGCATAGAAAATACAAAATAAACTAAGATTATAAAAATAAATTGTAAAATTATAAGAAATATTTTTTTTTATATAGAGTTTAAATGTGTATTCATCCTAGATAGGAAGGAATAAGTGAACCTATTCATGGTCATTATAACAACAATTTTTCATCCAAAAATAATTGAAACAAAAATAATGATAAGAAAATTTATTATTGTCTATAAACAAGTATATTCTCTTGATTAGTGACCCTTTGACCCTGGATATTCATGAATCAATCTATTTCATACTAAAATTCTTTCCCCCGTAAAACTCCTATCTCAAAGGTCGAGTGAAAGAAGATTCATTGTAAAAGCTTAATAAAAGTGAAAACTCATACAAAAAGAGTTTGAAAAGATATCAGATCTAATTTCTTTAGGCTTGATTGCATGCCAAGATTAAACGCTTGTGAGTCTAGTAAGATAGTAAGATGTTAAGCTCAAAAGTCCTTGAGCCTATGATTTCTTCGTATCCAAGCACCTAGCATGAGAATCTATGATCATCATCTCTCTAAACTCTAGTTGGGTAAGAGGTCATTTGAGAGTCATTCATACAACATTCAATTATAATATTAATTAAAAGGGTTGATCTCATTAATATTAAAATTATGTATAGACTGATATTGGGTTGTTGTTTATAGACACGTGCTATTCTCATCAACATTAATGTTATGTAAGAAGATATTTACATCAATATTAATATTGATGTAAGGGTCTCTCTCCCCAGTTGGATGAAAAAAAAAAGACTTACAACCCCTCAAATAAGAGGAAAAAAGTTCAAGGTACAAAGGTTATAAATATTCTTTAAACAACTCAAGTAGGGCATTCACAATATTCACTCTCTTATAATATATTCTCATCATTTATCATATATGAACTAAGAATAAACATTCTTGTTCTTAGAATTTAATACTTATTTATTATAACTTCTCACTATAAAGTTACTGACTTAATAATTAGAGTCTTTAAATTCAACAAAAAAAAACTATTTATAGGAGTCCAGACCTCTATCACCAACCCTTTACGCCTTTTTTTCTTGTTCCATAGCAAATTAGATTCTAGAGCATCATCAGATATAATACTAATATCTTATATATGCAAATTATATATGCAATTTAAGTCAACAAAGCCATTATTTCATGTGAGACTATCTAACTGTGATGTAGAAGGAAACAATTTTTGTAATCTAAGTGGTGTTGTGGTAGGAGTTCTTTTTTTTTTCCTTTTCTTTCCAATAAATAATAATTTGCTAGCCTTTAAAGTTTGATCGGCGATAGAGTTAGTTTCTTTATGGGGAGTTTTAGATGCCTAGATGTTCAAAAGATAAAAGTCATCTATCCTAATAGGAAAAAAAACATACACAACCAAAATATTGCATAACACCGACGAAAACTATGTCAGTGTTTAAACATTGATTTAGTTGGCAAAAAATTTATCGAAGAAAACATGAATGGAAAATTATTGTCAATAACATATCATTGGTAATTTGTATTTTAACATTCATTCCATCGGTAATATAATCATCAATGGATTTATAGATGAAAATAACATGTCAAATAAAAAAATTTATCGGTATACATTCCATTAGTAAATCCATAAGCGATTATGGCATATTACTAACAAAAAATACTATTGGTAAGTTCATCAATGATAATATGCATATTATCGATAAAATTGAATAGTAAAAGAGTTTCATATAATAATGGCAAGTCCTATAATTGTTTTTAACTCTCTAGAACCCTTTGAGGGACTTAATATGTCGGTCATTCGTTGGTGATTCAAATCATGTTAGTAATTACTTTAATGTTGTATTTAATATTTTAAAAAATAAATAAGAAATGAAAAAAAATAAAACTAAAATGAAAGCCAAATTTTTATTATTAATTTAAAAAATATTATCGAATATAAAGACATAAGTTAAAAAAGAGGGCAGAGGTGGATCTTCTCTAGAATCAAGAGAGCAACAAGGCTGACCATATGTACTAGTAAGGGTTGACAACAATTGCTTGAGGACATTCATTTTATCTCTCAAGTTGGTCATCTCAACACTACACTAGGTTGTTTGAACTTGAACTTGTTCTCATACAATCACATGGACAGCTAATGATTGCTTGCTCAAACCCAATTGCAAGGAAGCAACTATTAATACACTATGGTCTGCATATCTTTAATCATAGTGTTAGAGATATCATAAATTCAATTTCAATTAAGTCCATTGAATAATCCAGCCTACCACCATAAATCTGGATCAAGTTTTGGATGGGTCAAACGATTGTTCTTGTATTTCTCCTGCAATTGGATATTATATGTTTCCTGAAAAAAATTAGTAAAATTTGAAAAATAATAAGTTATCAAAGAAATTATTGAAATCGAACTTACAATGAACTTTCGAGCTTAGTTATCCATAGGTTATTTCACCCCTTTGTGAAGATTCTCATTTTTCATTTGAGTTTCAACAAGTAGTTCTATTGGTCGTGGATCACCTCTAAGCACCGCATCCTATATAAAAAAAGCTGCTATTATTTAAGAGTTTTCATATAATATAACAATTAAAAAAACATCTTATAAAACAAAATCTTACCATTTCTTTTACATGTTAAAAGAATGAAATGGCTCTGTTAGTGTGCACAATGATGGAACAATGAATCACCTTGTTCCAGTTTTTTACACCAAATTGCAACTATTGCATAAAACTTTTAAACATCATGTGCTAGATCTACGCGTCCCAAATGGCCTTCAAGACATATGAAAAATCTAAAATCTCTCTACACGACCACGTCTTCCCAATCTAGAAAACATCTTTTTTTCATATTTCTTTGATTTTTTTGCACCTTGTATTATAAATCACACAACCTAGTTTGTAAAAAAAAATATTGATTAAGACTACAAAAAATAAAATTTAAGTTTTTTTTATAAAAAAAAAATCACATTTTAAATTCAATCTTACCTAATAATGTTGTGATTCTCTCACACTCTCTTAACAATAACGTTGGTAGCCTCCTCCTAGAAAATTTTTTATTTACATGTTAATTTTTTAAAATAATTAGTTTATTAAAATAACAAATAATCAAATTAATTAACAAAAAAATTGTTTATATATATATATATAACCTTGAACTTTTTAAACCATACATCAATCATAAGCTTCCATTCAAGATTTTTGAACTTGACCCCACTAAAACAAAGACACTTCTATCAATTATTTCATCATCGATGTTATTGTGCAAGCAGCATTCACATTTATAAACTTGAAATTTTATTTGTTCATTAAAATTAAATATTCAAAAATTATTCATTATTGTTTTTTTTTGTTTTTTTCATTGTGTATGGATGGAAAACAAACTTACATATTGTGATCGGAATTCAACTAAGCAATATAATTCCTAGTATATACATCCTATTGATAACCCCCTCCATGAGTCACCTCGCACTCAATGAGCTTGCGTCCAGAGTGGGTGACTATGTTTGAGGTGCCTGATCATGGTAGACATCAAGAGACTCATGGTCATCAGAAACATTGTAAGTAGAATAAACAATCCTCATGTTCATATTACTATCTAGTGATCTTTTTTTCATAATCCAAATAAATTAAGTATACAAAGATAATAATATTATCATTATATCCTTTAAAAAAAATTCAGCGACACCTCTTCTGTAAAAGAGACTATCTAAAATCTTATTACTTGTAAATACACATCAATAAATAAAGTAACAAACCAATTAATTTTATTTATGACTAATATTTAATTGAAAAAACATTCCAAAAAATCAATCAATCTTAACATCCTAATATATTTTATAATTATTGCATGTTATTGATGTATATTGATTCTTTAGTTATATATACATGTTGGGACAACTACATATAGTAAGATAGACAATTGTTATGAGATGAAGACAGCAATTAATCACCTAAATTATGAATAGAAAATATGAACTTTCTTAAAAATACAAAAAATTGATTATAACAACAAAGAGTTCATAAGATTATGAAATAATTACACTATGGTATTAATGGAACAATGCATATGTAAGCATTGATAAGTGAATTTTCTAATACAAATTAACATCCTTAAAATGGTTCATCAATATTTGTTACATTGACCAATATAAAACCAAGTGTTAGGCTAGTTCATAAACAATATTGATACAATATTAAAGGGGAGAATTTTTTAGTATATCTTACAGGGAGCCAATATTCTTCTTTGTTTTCTTTCTTTTGTTTTTGGTACGTAATGTCATGTTATAACATTGTTCCATAAGCCACAAACATGCCACTTAATGAGCAAAAGTTCAAGACATGCCAACAACTATTGTAAGGGACATGAGTCACGGTTCAACCTATCATCCTTAAAAATATTCCTTAAAATACTTTATTAGTCTAACAATTAAAAAATGAGATTAAAGTCAAACAAAAGCAATTGTATTTCAATCAAACTAATTAATCCATCCAACCAAATCAAAGATCAAAAGTAACTTTGAAAACCCAAAAATGTCAAGATTTACTTTGCATGAAGGCTTTTTATTTGTCTGCCATAGAGGAGTTGAGGAAGAATAAATTAAGGGAAGGAGAAGGAAGATAAATAGAAGAGATTGATAGAGAAAAGAGAATGGAAGAAAACAATGTTTTTTTTTTCTAAAATTATAAATTTTAGTTTTTATTAATTGGGTTTTTTATCGATAAATTTATTGATAAAAAACCTATCATCTTAAATTTACATATTTTATAGACCATATTTTTTTCAAGCTTCTCCATATGTTGGGTTGGGTATGCAACTTGTTACAACATGTATTTCTAAAAAAATAAATGGTCTTTATGAGTGCATCCCATATCACTTTTAGCAATAAGTCTTGGTAAGCAAATGAAATGAGTGTTATCATAAACACATGGTAATCATGACTTTTTATTCTATACAATCTATCATCCTTTAAATTCACCATTCTAAAGTTTGAAGCAATCTATTAGAAAAATACAAACTCTTAAACTACTAAGAGACAAGTAATTATGCATTTTTTTTCTAAAGTAAAACTGGCTTTGTGACTTATGGTTTGTCATAAACTAACTTTATATTCTTACGGTGACAAAACAAAGGCATATTTATTATAGTTTTCATGTTGTCCTTTGTCTTTCAATTTATATTCATCACAGTGTTAAAATTATTTTCAAACATATTCTTTTTAATATGCATGACATATAGACTATGGTGGAGGAGATTAATTTTTCAATAAATAAGCTTCCAATAAATACTTACTTTACTCAATTATAAGTCATACTAAAACCAAGAAACTTTTATTTATCAAATTGAAAATCAAATACAATATTCTAATATTGCGAGACCTCATAATACAATTCTTCATCTAATGGTGTCAGCGGTGCAACATCTCTTTAAACTATATCGATAAAGAAGTTTTTTTTTTTTTCCTTTTGTACTTATGATCTGTTAGTAACAATCTTTAGTGGCAATAAAAAGAAATGTTTTACCAATATATTGATAACTAAACTAACACCAATATACTTTTATTAAAAAAACACAAATTTTAAAATATAAAATATACCCATTAAATAACTTATTATTTATTTCATTATAACACACTCAAGTTACAAAACCAAACTTAATTTCATCAAATAACAAACAAATATAATTTTTTTAAATCTCAAACAAACCTTAACATATATTAATCATTTATTCATACAACAAATTTCTGTAAAAAAAGTTATAAAACAAGTAAACACACAAACAAACTACATATACTTAAAAAAATGCTAAGAGATTAACATAAAAAATGGGTTACAACAAAAAAAAATATATAAGTTTGCTTATTTATATGGCAAATCTTAAAAAAAAATAAACTAAAATAAGGATACTAAAAAACTAAGTGTTAGGGTGGAAAGATTTGTAACGATGATAGCTTAATTTGTGACAAAATAATTGGAGGTAGGTGTTTTTTGTTTTTTTTTTTTGCAAAAATAAAAAGAAAGAAGAAAATGAAGAAATAAGGAAGAAGGGTTATCTAGGAGGTTATAACTTATATATTATAAATGAATATTAGCAATAATTATATTTTATTTGTAATTATGTTTGTAATATTGATAAATTATATTTTTTTTATGGAAATAAAAATGAAATACTTATCCAGATTTTTTTTATTCTTTGATTTCTACCTATAATATCCTCGGTATTTATTAATAAAAAAAATTATTAGAAAATACAGATAGAAATAGTAATGTGGTGTTTTATCGATAAATATTATTATAATTTATTGATAATATTTTTATTTTTAATTTTAATTTTTTAGTTACGATACATATGAAAATCATATCGATAGCTTGAAGTGTTATTCTCTTCTAAGAAATATCAGGTCTCTTCCTAAAATAATTTTACGGTCTAATGCTAGTGATGTTGATTGTACTTTCATTGCCTTTGATTATCTTTGAATTTTTTAATTAGTATTTGTAGAATGATAGACGTTACTCTTGTTTTGTCAATAATGACTCAGAGCTAATTTCAAGGGATTGATACGGTGGGTAAAGAGATTTTTTCAATTCCTTAATATTATAAATTTAAATCTTGAAGTTAACATTTAAAAGAATTATTAAATTTCTTTTAATATATATAATAAATTGAGGTTTTTATTAAATCGTTAAAAAATACATATTCTGGATTGATGAGTAAACTAATACCAATATACTTTTATTCAAAAAAAAAAAAAACTATACGTGCGGATGGATAGCTTCTTCGCTAGAACATACAATAGATTTTATAAGATTATTATATATTATATATAATAAAGACACAAAATTTGTTATCGGCCAGCTGCCTCACGGAATCGTGGGTCCTGCTGGGAGAATTGACAATGATAAGAACTTCAAAATGGATAAACTCCTAGCTGCTTAGCTACTGTAGCAAGAGAAATGTATCAAGTGGGTGGAGGTTGGTAGATAAGTGATGCTAGAAATTATAAACATTTCCTGTCTCTTGTCATCAATTCCTGGGGTCTACTTTTTTTTGTCACTTTCTCCTGTCCATATGCATTACTTCTCTTTATTTAAAACTTCATTTCTGTGGTGATATCAGTCGGATTTATATATATATATATATATGATATTAGGGGCAAAAGAGGATGACGATAGAGTAGATGAAAATATCGTCTGGAAGATCATAAAAGAGAGTTTAGTGCACGATTACCCGCACCACCTCCACCCTTGTGTGTTCATTTTTAGCTGCGACACCATCAATGTCAACCCCATCATAATACAATAAGCTTGGAATCACACGGTGCGAAGAAAAGCATCTCTTGAAAAGCGCCAAGTCTGCACTGTAGATTGGTTTTATCTACTCGAGGGGGCATGTAAATTCACACTGCGTTCTAAATTCAAATATTAGGAGGGAAGAAGGGAGGACTTTGAGATAAAAACAAGAATATTACCAGCAAGTAGGGACAAGCGAGCTAGATATTCATATAAATTCTCAAAAGGGATAAGCACCAGCAGCTGCGAAGAGACATGCCATGGCACTCGGAAAATGAAAGGTAGAGTTGGGTACGTAGAGGTTGGTAGGCCTTGTGAGTTATGACGTTGGAAACTACAACTACCTTTGTCTTTGGTCATCAATTCATGGATCTACTTTTGGTTTTTTCCACGGCACATCTTGCTTTTTAGTGGTGTAAAAGGAGGGAGCTGCCTTTGCATCTAGAAGGCCTGCAGACAAAAGAACCCATGTTACTTCTACCAAATTCTGTTGGCCTACAGCCTCCCTCTCAGATTGTCTGTCACTGTCAAACTTCCATGTTGTGTGTACAATTCACCTAACAGTCACATGCCGAGGATAGAAAATCCTTGCAGTTTGCCCCGGCTGAGAAATTTGATGGCGGCAAGTGGCGATTGTTGAGGGATCACATTCCCACTGGGAGAGAAGATCATAATGTCGAACAGAGTAAAAGGGGGAAGGCAGGGCCAATAATATAAGCGGGTGGAGTCAAGGTTGTCATTTTTTATTATTCACACACAAACACCCAGTTGTTTTCAGCTATAGATCCCTGTAATCAAAACGTACACAGCCATTGGAAAGGTATTCAATTTAAACACCGTTTATTAATTAATTAAATCTGGCTTCTAGTGCACTAGATATGTCAACTCTGCCTGTTACCAGAATCACCAGCCAGGCTAAGAATTTTCTTAAAAGAGACAGATTATCCTTTTTTATTTATTAAAAAAAAAGTATACCATCAAATATCCGAATTTAAAACTTATCAAGATAAATCTATATCATATATCACATCAATCTTAGCACAAATAGAAAAGCTGTGATTTCAAGAAAAATCTAAATTTAAATTTATTTCTTATTAGAATATTCTAGATTTATGGTGTAGTTAACTCGAGTATCTTTTTTGTAATTTTATTATTTTATATTAAATAGATTAAAAATTAAATTTTATAATTTATTTCAATTTGTTTTGTATAAAGTTATTCTTATTTCTTGATTCAAGCTATAGGTTTGACAAATTAATTTTAGTAGACTTGAGTTATTTTTTATGTTCTTTTTCAATCGATATTTTTTAAATTTTATTTTTTAATATTAGATTGATTAAGAATTGAGTTTTATAAAAAAAAATATTTATCAGGTTATCTCAATCTCATGATCCAAGTTGCGAGTTTAGCAAATAGATATGAGTTGACTTGGATTATTTTTTAAATCTTTTTTATAATTGATTTTTTTATTCAGTCTCATGCTTAAATATTAAATTTATAAAAAATTAAATTTTATAATTTATTTTATTTTATTTTATATATTTATAACTGAACGTACAAATTGACAACTTAGATTAATTTGAATTAATCTAATATATTTTTATTTTAGTGTTTATTAAAAGAAATCATCTTAAATATTTATTTTAATTTAAACTATTTTTTTATTGGTTATCAAAGTTATTTTTATTAAAAAATATAAACAATATCTAACTATTTTTTTACATTAAAAATTTAATAAAAATCACAGCAAATCGCTATCCAGTAATATATTAACTGTAAGTCAAGAGCAGACAAGAAAGTACAGTAATTAGACATGAAACCATAGGAAAGGACAACCGAGGGGGAAAGAGGGAGACCATCAAAATATCGAGGGTGAGGATGAAGGACATTGGTGACGTGGGGTTTTCATTATTAGCAAGGATGAAATTGTAAGATTTTTAGGACCTTAATTAAGTTATGGGCCAATTTTTAACAAACCAAATAGTGAACGTGGGCGTTTTATTCCATCCAAACTTGAGTTCTTAGACTTATCTATACTGCTCGCGTTGGGCCGCCAGCAACCACCTTAGGTTTCCAAAGTATAATAATAATTATTTTTTAAAATATTTTAAATTTTAAATTTATTAAAATAATATTTTTTTATTTTTAAAATTAACATATTAAAAAATAAATAAATTTAAAACAAGATGTTATGAGCATGCTGAAACTCAAGGCATAACCAATTCTTAGAGCAAGAATGGCAGCCAATAAACATGGCAATGATCTAGCAAGCTCAGATAAAAAGTTGTCTGCCGATAACTTCATTCATCTGTTAACCGTAGTGTAAGTAACTAAAAGGGGAAGCAAGCATGCCTTCTGTTAAACTAATCAGCTAAAAGGATTAAATATTTCTCAGCAATCCATTTTAATGTCCACAAATCTATACCTATCTGCCCTAATGGAGTGTAAAATTTCTTGAGTAACGCTTAAAACAACCAGCTAAAAAAATGTTCCAGCCATCGATGGCAACAAAATCCAACACAGTAGTCTCATTTTTTCACCAAGCAAAAAAGACATTAGCTGTATAAATTAATTATCCTAACTTAAAATATAATATACAAGACAGTATAGAGAGACAGTATAGAGCAAGTAAGGAATTGATCCTATAAAAAAATTTAGTTTAAATTTTTATATTATATATTATACAATTGGAGAGTTTTGATTTGTGATGATCTAAACTATAAAAGAAATTAGACTAGCAAATAAAATCAATTGAAATCAAAATTTATTAAAAAAACAAACCTTAGTTGCAAGCACACATCCATCAACAGAAATTAGAACCGATCCTTGAAACTAAAATTGCAGTTTATATTATGGAATTTTATCTTTTTTTAATGTTGATTAATTAACGAATCCGTCATATAACTAATCCTAACCAACAAACAATCAAAGTGTCTGCACTAATAATTCAATTTAATAACAACTTTAAGAACTAGATTATTTTATCAAAATTAACATACAAGTTGTCCACAGCTTATGTCACTTTGTTCAAATGTTCTTTCTAAGTTGCAATTTTCATGCTCTTCTTCATTTTATTTTCTTGCTTTAGATGTACATAAAGGTATGAATATAAACTTTTTAATTTCACTAGAATCACTTTATTTGGACCTCTAAAACTCATTGTTCTACACAAAATATCGATTGAAAGTCAAATCTGTCAATTATCTTTAATTTACTCCTTTTTTTATCTTTTATCTAAAAATACCTTTAAAATATTAAATATTAAATATTAAATAAATATAAATAAAACTATTGAGTTACATTCATTCTCCTTCCTCGTTACATGATATTTATTAATAATATGAACACCGATATATGCAGACTTGCTTACATGCTCCACCCTAATCCATTACCAGCAAGGAAGACATCTTTTCATTGGAATCTGCATTAAAGAAAAATAATAGTGTCTAGTCAGTCAAGGAAGAAGAAGTGAAATCAAAGTGCACGTGTAATGGTTGTTGTGAAACAACTTGTATACCAAACAACTTGTATACCTCTGATGGGTGCCACAGGTTTTGGCAGCCTGAAAATTGATTTAATATCTTCTTCTTTGTGACGGTTCAACTCGTAATGGGCTGAAATCCAGAATGGTGGTCAAAGAAACAACAACAATGCCAACGCACAAATCAATCTAAGAAATCTCTGAGAAGGGAGAAAAGTCAAGTGCAGTAAAGCCCAAAAGAGCAAGGAGGTCAAAGCAACAGATATAACAGGGGGCAAAAAAATACAAGACATTGAAGGGGAAGGGGCCTATAATGAACTTAAAACAAATTCTCACCGATTTAGGAAGGAGTAAAAACGAGAGGGATCAGGAAAAAGGATGACATTCGGGGGAGAGAGAATGAGAGAGAATAGCAGATTTTTATGATCATCATGATTTCAACATACATCATGCAGGTAAAAATGAAAATCAATGGAGGTTTTCTTTTTTTCTTTTTATCCCTCTGACAAATATTTAATCAAGTTCAAACATATATCATCTAACCTCGAATCAATATCAACGGGAGAGTTTTTATTGTCCCCAAAAAAATGCGTCAAGATCAGTATAGTCATTTGTTTTTTGAAAGATTGGATTTGAAGTGATGGGAGAATCCATGGGGAGCCCAGTTGACATGTTTTCTTATTATCTAAAGGAACACTATAGTGAATAATTTACATGAAAGCAAGGTTAGCATGTTGTTTGTTATTGCATGCCCAACTAAATGATGGTGAAGAAATGCATCAGTGAAACTATAGCTATATGGTTTTTTTGAGAGTGGTAATGTCTGCGATCATATTCATCATTTCAACACTCAAGATCATAGTTAAAAAATGGAATGAATCATCGTCGGTAAAACGGAGCATGTGCTTGGGCAATCGTGACAACAATAGTGTTATTGAGGAAAATGTATGGAAAAACCTCTATGGACCAGCTGCAGAATGTTTTTGTTTCTTGGTAATTGACTTTAATTCATTAGGGGATTCAGAAGAAGAGACAAGTGGTTATTGACTTAAAAAAAAATGGGGTGATGTTTTTACTGTTGCATAATCAGTGTTCTTCATTTTTCATATAAATTGTAGTGGTGATTTTTGTAAAAAAAATCAATTCGATTCTCACTGAGCTTGTATTAGTTAAAATTAGTATTTAACTGCACATTTTTTTTAAAAGATAATTAAATTGAAAGAAAAAAATTAAAATACAAAATATGGATAAAATAGATGATACTTCTCAATTTTGTTTGAAAAGTACATTTGCATCTCTCTTCTTTTTTTAATTATTAGGTGACTCCCTCCAATATCCCTTTACTTGTAGAAAAATTTCAGTATCAAACTTTATTTTTATTGTTTTTCAACTTTTTGAGTTTTAAAAGAGAGGAAATTATCAAATTCTAGCATAGAGAAAAAAAGTTTATGTCACTATGATTTCAGCTATTAAAATGGTATATTTTTGTTCCAAATAATTTTATATGATGAGAAGAGTTCAAATTAGATATTTTCTTTTACACTTTGAAAGTATCTAAAAAAACATATATGAGTTCAGGAAAATTTTGGGTTTTCGGTTGATTTTGAATTTTAAAGTGTTTTTTTACACTTTAAAAGGTTATGGATTAGTTTAAAATCATTATTAGTGTAATACATCGACAAGTAAGAAAATGGTAACCGGTTTTATTAAGATGTTGGTTACCAACTTGTCATATACATTTTTGGGTGTCAGGTTTAGAAGTAAATCCGCATCACCAAGAACAAAACCGTAAGGATGGTAAGGCCTAAAACAGACAATATATGGCAAGTTAGGTCAGGCTGTTACATTTGGTATTAGAGCCGACCTCCCTGGTTGTCTAATTGTACCGACAAGGTCGTTAAACTCCTTAAGGAAGGTGAATTGTAATATCTCACATTGACGGGTGATGAAGTAATTGTTGGTCTTATTAAGAGTGCTAATTGTGAACTTGTCATACACGTTTTGGGATGTCAAGTTCAGAAGTGAGATTAAGTCATCAGAAACAAAACCATAAGGTCGATAAAGCTTAAAGTGAATAATATATGGCAGATTGGGCTAGGCTATTAGAATTAGAGTGTTTTCTATGTTTTTTTTTGGTTAAAAATGAGTGTTTTTAATTAAAAAAAATAGTCATCTTGATTTTCCAATCACCATAATGACTAGAATATGAGTAATTTAAAAGACACAAACATTTATTTTTAAAAAAAATTAATCAAGATTGTCTGTCTCTTTAGCTTATAAAAACAATTAAAACCTCTGTGTGTGGCTTAGCTTGGCCTCATTTTTTTTCTTTTTCTTTTTATCATGGGGCCTTGCCCTGGCCTAATTCTTTTTTTTTTTGTTCTTATAGTTTTGGTTTTTTAAAAAAATTTAGAACTTTTTTATATTTAAAAAAATAAATTGTATTTTACTTATATGTGATTTTTTTTTTGCTTATTTATCCTTTTTTAGATAGTGATTATTGTTTAATTATATTGGATATATTTAATTTTTGAAGTGATTAGCATGATTTATTTGTAATTTTGTTATGTTATATATATATATATTAAATTTATTTTTAGAAATAAAAAATACTTATTTTTTCTAGTATGTTTTTTTCTTTTTATTTTATTCAATTAATCTTATATGTGTGTCGTTTTCTATTTCAAATTGATTTTAATAAATAATTAATTAAACACAATCAAGTAAATGATCTTTATTGTGACATTAAATATCTTGATTTATCTTTATTTCTTAGTTTTTCTAATGCTTTTTATTCAAGAAAACAATTATGAAGCCATTCTCCATTTATATGTTTAGAGGGTAGTTTTTTTCCTTTTATTTTGTCTATTTTTTCTAATAAAAAAAAATATAATTTTGAAAGAAAGGCATGTTATTAAAAAAAATGTAGTTTTGAAAGAAAGCCATGTTATTAAAGTGTATAGATATGTTCACAAGTTTGATTGGTTATCTTGATTCATAAGTCTGACGAGTTTAACTCTTTTTTTTTTAATTGTTTTTTTTAACATCTTAATATTGAATTGGTGTTTAATTTTGTGATTGTTTGTTTTTATTATCATATAATTAAATAAAAAATAATTTAAAAAGTAAATTATAATCTTATTAAAATCCATAATCTAATTCACAAGTTTAAAATCCTAACCTGGAATACCTGAGTCATAAGTTTGACAAGGTCACACACATTAGCCGGATATGCTTCTTTTAGTGTTGGTCATTTGATTGTTTTTATTATTTTTTTAATTTTATCTTTTAATATTAGATTGTTTAGGAAATAAATTGCATGATTTATTTTTATTTGTTTTCTATATAGTTATGATTGTCTCAAATAAGTGTTTGTTTTTAGGTTTGTGCTTAATTTTATGACCATATATTTTTATTATATAATTTAAAATAATATTTATAAAAAATTTATTAAACTCAATGAAATTTTTGACATAAGTCATTTGATGATTATGATTAATTCAATCTATCATTGTTTCAATATTTTATTTTCAAAAAAAATTATCATTTTGAAGTTTTTTTAAAAGTAAAGTCTTGTTTTTACTGGTTATCAAGAATTAATTTAGACTTGTAAAATTAATCAATTTAATTCAGGTTAAATTTTTCATGGTTTACCCAAGTTAGCTAAAAAGCTAAATTATGATGTTTCATGAAGGGTCATTTAGGCAGATTTACTAACATAGTTAAAAAAATTAATTAATTGTATTTTAATTAATTTTTTATTTTTATTTTGTTTGCTTATTAAAAAAAAAACTACTTGGCATGGAAGTAATGGATTCAAGGTTATCGAAGGGAATTTAAAATAAAAATAAAAATATAGAGGGCCCAACTTAAGCAGATTATTAAGAGTTGAGCTTGCACATATTAATTTGAGTCGGGTCTTCTTGAGTGTAAATGTTAGCGAGAGCCGAGAAAGAAATGGAAAGCCCATCTCATATTTTTGTTTTTAATGTACAAAATTCCTAAACTGTCCTCTTACGTCTGTGTCAATTAGTCATTTTTATCTCCATGTTTAAAATAAAATCAATCATACCTTATGATTTTTGTTTAATTTCAACCTTTTGTTTTAAATTTGGTGAATTAGACTTATTTTTCATTGATTTTAGTTTCACCACCATGATTTCTTTTGACACGAGGTTTAAGAATATGAATGGCTTATTATTAAAATTATTGTTACTGAAGTAATTTTCAAAGGTAAAAAAATCAATATAAAGCTATTTTATTATAAGGTTACTATTTAAGAGTTTTTAAATTGCAATTGACCATGATGAATTATGCGTTTTTTTTTTTCATCTTATTATGGTAGTGTATCCAAAAGGTAGAGAATGGAACCTTGTGGGGGAAAGTTCCTTCTAAGAATTAAATGGAAAAATCATAATTTAGTAATTTAGGGAAAAAAAGCATATCATCACATAGCAAAGAAATTAATAAAAAATAAATTAAAAAATACTTGATAAGTTAAAAAAATAGAAATAATATATGTATATATGTATCGTGTTAAGTTTAAGTTTGATTTGGATATTAAATTAAGCTTTATAATATTTATATTTTAAACATTATCTATAAAATAACTATTTCCAAGTAAACTATCATCCCTGTACACAAATCTTTTGAGAAAATATTTTTCTTGTGATTTAAATATTTATCATGTATAGAACGTGAATTGTTAGATATAACATGGTTTGTGTGGGCTGCGCAACTACGCTTTTTTCTATAACAGTTATTGCATTTTTTTTCCCGGGAAAAAAAGAGAGAGAATAACGCAAATTCGTAGCACTATTATAATATGACCTGTGTAAATAAATGTTGTGCAATCATGATCGGAAAAAAAAAGTAGTATAGTTTTGTAAGTTTGGGATATTGGAGATAATTAAAACATTTAATAGCTAATCAGATGGTAAGGTAAATATTGTATTTTGATTTTAGAAATCTAAGATAAAATCAATTAAATTAAGTTGGTCTACCAATCCTTCCTACTGAGTTCTTTGACAAAAAGTTTAAATTATGAACATGGTAGATGGTAAAAGGACTCAATGCATAAAATTAACAATCCGACGATCCAATTAATCATAACAATATAATATAGGGATGGTGTTAAATGTAGTTAACACTAAATACCTGGGCATTTCTGTCATTCTATGAATAAGGATTTTTGAAAACGACTAGATTGTTTTACAAATAGCACCATAGAAGTTAGAACAACAAGTTTTCCTTGTCTATCCTCTTCAAATACTCTCCCCTTGTTACTGCTCTTTTCCAAACTATACCTTTTTTCTTCACGCGCCGCCTCTATTAAGATTTCCGACCACACACTCATCCGCGGCCACCGTGTTCTAGATTTCATGATTCTATTGATATCATGATTTCAACCGATATCATGCAGTCATGTTGGAATTCGGAGTAGGAAGCTTGGACAGATCATTTCCTTCACATCTGCTCATACCTACGTGCTTGTCAAATACTTCATTGTAATTATTTCAACGGCCATGCATGTGCTGACATGAAGAAGACTACAAGGAAGAAGTGCATACGATATGTTAATTTCCTGACATTATTACTAGATAATGATGTTCAGTGCGGTAAAATAAATGTTATAGTTTATTGACAGTGAATGATTTTTAATGGGAAAGGAAATCAGGTATTCTTACTATTACATCCTATCTAAATTATGTGATTTTCATTAAATAATGATATTTTTTATGTGATTGTAAGACTACATTAATGTGTGATAATACAAAATAAATATATATATATATATGTATATATAGCTAATAATACATGTAAAAAAGGACTGTTTGGGCCAAGTCTTGTTTCGTGGGCTAAGCCCGCACGACCAGCAACTATAATGACCGCCCCTATTTTCTCTCTCTTTATTTTTCTCTTGCTGGCTGTGATTCTCTTTCTCTTATCTTCGCACAAAATTCTATAATATAAATTCTGCGTACAGTTAAACCGGTTAGATTATATATTTTATTTTTAAAGATTATTAATTTAAATTTTAAAATTATTAAAAATTTATATAATTATTAATTTTAAGATTTATAAATTATATATTTAATTTTTAAAGGTTGTTAGTTTAAATTTTATAAATTTAAGAGTTATTAAAAATTTAAACAACCATTGATTTTATGATCTATAAAATCAGTTGAAATATGTATAAATTGATTCAAAAACTATATTTATCTAAAACATATCTTATCTGATAATATTTGTCAATCCAAAAATAAATTATTGTCGAATAAAATAGTTATTAACACGCGTCATCGATTTATACTGGACAATAACACAAACAATCAAGGAGCCTTCTAGCAACATTAGCTATTTGATTGATAAGTGAAGCATCTTGGTCAAGTTTTCGGGGGAGAGAAAATAGCGGATTTTTATGATCATCATGATTTCAACATATATCAGGCAACAATGAAAATCATTGGAGGGTTTTTTTTTATCCTTCTAAAAGATATTTAATTAATTCAAACATACATCATCTAACCTGGAATGAATATCAACGGAAGGATCGTTATAGTACCCAAGAAAATGCATCAAGATCAATATAGTCATTTGTTTTTTGAAAGATCAGATTTGAAGTGATGGGAGAATCCATGGGGAACCAGTTGACATGTTGTTTTATTGTCTAAAGAAACACAACAGTGAATAATTTACATGAAAGCAAGGTCAGCATCTTCTTTATCATTGCATGCCCAACTAAAAGATGGTGAAGAAATGCCTTTGGTAACGGTTGTTTTTACGTTATAAAAATATTTAAAATTTTTTATTTTTTTATTTTAAATTAATATTTTTAAATTATTTTGATGTATTAATATTAAAAATAATTTTTAAAATTAAAAAATATTATTTCAATATATTTTTAAATAAAAAATACTTTACAAAATAATTATAATTACACTTTGAAACATGCTACTTCAAAGTGATAATGTCTGCCATTATATTCATGATCATTTCAACACTCAAGATCACAGTTCAAAAATGGAATGAATCATTGTCGGTAAAATAGAGTATGTGCATGGACAGTCGTGACAACAACAGTGTTTTTTGATAAAGAAATAGATTTTTTTTTTTTAAAGAAAGAAAGTGTGTAGAAAACCCTCTGTGGACCTGCCGCAGAGTGTTGTTTTTGTTTCTTGGTGACTGACTGTGATTCATCAGGGGATTCAGGAGAAGAAACAAGCTGTTACTGACTTCAAAAAACCAAAAAAAAACGGTGTGGTGTTTCGACGGTTGCAGAATCACTATTTACCATCTGCCGTATTATTATAAATTAGAGAAGTTATTTTTAAATATATTCAATTTAACCCCTAGTTTTTTTATATACAATTTAGCTTTTATTAGCCCAAATTAGATGTTTTTTAAGATATAATTGAATTGAAAAAAAAGGGTTGAAATGAAAAACACCGGCAAACTAGATAATGTCTTTCAATTTTATTTGAAAAGGACATTTGAGTCTTTTACTTTTTTTATACTATTAGATGGCATGTCCCTCTAATTGTAGAAAAATTAATTTCAATTCCAAATTTTATTTTCATTGTTTTTCAGTTATTTTTTTGTGAGACAAGAGAAGAGGATCGTCGAATTCTAGTCTAGAAAGAGTTTTTGTCATAATAATTTTAGCCATCAAAATAGTAAATTTTTGTTTCAAAAGATTCCATACTGCTATGGACATTCAAATTAGAAATTTTTTTTTAACCTTAAAAAACATATCTAGGAAAAAATTAGGTTTTGGGTTGATTTTTTGTTTTGAAATGGTTTTATGCACTTTTAAAGATTATGGATTGGCTTTACATTATTATTATTATAGTGTTTTCTAGGTGTTTTAGATCCAAAATAAGTTTACAATAAGTTTTTCTTTTAAGAATAGTCGTTTTGATTTTTGAGTCATCACAGCAACTAAAATTTAGGGATTCTAAATAATATATTATCTATTTTTTCAAATTGAATTTGAACGAATATCATGTCACCCACCTTATTAACTTTGATTAAAAAAAAAACCTAAGCTTATACGACTAGGCTTGATCTTGTAGGTCCAAGCATGGTCCTTTGCCTGTGGCGTTGAGATTGGCCTAACCTCATTCTTTTCTTTTCTTTTCTTTTTTTTATATAGTTTTGATTTATTTTTAATCTATAATTTTTTTATATTTTTCTTAAAATAATTTTTAAGTTTGTATTTTACTTATATATAATTTTTTTTGCTTATTTATCCTTTTAAAATAGTGATTATTCTTTTTTAATTATATTAGATATGTTTAATTTTTGAAGTGATTAGTATGGTTTATTTGTAATTTTCTTATATTTTATATATATTAAATTCATTTTTAGAAATAAAAATATTTTTTATATAATATTTTTAATATGTACAACCTTGCATAATATGCTTTTTATTTTTATTTTTATTTTATTCAATCAATATTGTATGTGTCAATTTCTATTTCAATTTGATTTTAATAAATAAATTTATTAAACATAATTAGTTAAATGATTTTTATTGCATTATTAAATATCTTGATCTATATATTTTTTTAATTTTTTTATTCAAGAAAAAAATTATGAAGCTATACTTGATTTAAGGGTTTGGTGTGGTATTTTTTTTATTGAACTTGACTTTTTATTTGTTTTTCTCACATGGTAAAAAAAAAATAGTTTTAGATAAAAACCATATTATTAAACTTTATAAAGTTTATGGACATGTTCACTAGTTTAGTTAGTTAATTTAGTTTACAAATATGATAAGTTTGACTTCTCTTTTCTTTTCCTTATTTGTTTTTCAACATCTCAGTATATAATTGATATTTGATTTTGCAAGCGTCTATTTTTGTTATTATATGATTAAATAAAAAATATTTTAAAAAAATAATTTATAATTCCATTGAAATTCATAACTTGATTCATAGGTTTGACGTGCTATATCAGGTTACCTAGTTCATAGGATTGACAAGGTCATTCATTGATCGAATATGCTTGTCTTATTGTCGGTTGTTTATATTTATTTATTTTATTTTATTGAATTGGTTGAAAAATAAATTGTATGATTTATTTTTGTATTGCTTTCAGTATTGTTATCATTGTCTCGAATAAGTGTTTATTGTTAGGTTGGTACTAAATTTTATGACCTTATGTTTTTATCACATAATTAAAAAAAATCATATAAAAAAAGTTAGTAAACTTAATGAAGTACATGGCACGAGTTTTTGGGGACTAGAATTGATCTAATTTATCATTGTTTCAATATTTATTTTCAAAAAAATTGTTATCTTGAAATTTTTTAATAGTTAAGTCATGTTTTTATTAATCATTAAGAATTAATTTGGACCCATGAAATTAATCGATTTAATTCGAGTTAGATCTCGCACAATTTAATTGGAAACTCGAGTTAAATAAAGAACTAAATTGTATGGTTTTAAATTAATCATCTAGATAAATTTAATAACTTAGTAAAAAAATTTGTGCTCTTAATATTTTTTATATTTAGAAAGATTGGTCAAATCCGTGTGAAGAACAGAATAAAAATAATAAAATCAAAAAAAAATTATAACGATAGAATATTTTCCACGGGAGACCAGTAGAAAAACTGGAAGATTTCATCATGAAATATGAGGATCTTAGTAAAAAATAAAGTAATTGTATTTTAATTAATTTTTTATTTTTAAAGGTACAAAAATCAACATAAAGCTATTTTTTTAATCTAAAAATCTCAGTCAATATCCACGGTTCAAAATAAACTGCCATGCCTCCACACATATTTTTTAACAAAATATTTTTCTAGTGATTTAAATGTTTATCATGTATAGAACGTGTGAACATGAGTTGTGTGCTGCCCAACTACCACACTTTTTTCTATAACAATTATTGCATTTTTTTCTAGAAAAAAAATCATGCAAATTGGTAACGCTATTATAATATGACTTGTGTAAATAAATGTTGTGCAATCATGCAAGTGAGGTTCTAGTCCAGCGGTGGGAGGGGCTTGTTCCCTTCCTCAGCACATGGGTTCGAACCTTACCATGCACGCCTGTCACCCCCGCGGTGCCTTACCTGTTCACTAGGCTTGCAGGATGTTCAGTGAACCGTGTGGATTAGTCGTGGTGCGCGTAAGCTGGCCCGAACACCCCATGTAAAAAAAAAAAATGTTGTGCAATCATGATTGGAAAACAAAATAGTATAGTTTTGTAAGCTTGGGATTTTGGAGATAATTGAAACATTTAATAAATAGTATAGTTTATAAGTTTGGGATATTGGAGATAATTAAAACATTTAATAGAAATTCAAATGGTAAGCTAAACATTGTGTTTTTGATTAAGTGTTTTGTAGTTCATCAAGAAAATATTCCTAAACATATAATAAGTAGAAATAATACCTTCATGAGTCTGGAATTTGTAATCTTGAATACTTCAATTATATTCCTTCAAAACCATTAAAATACAATGGTTTACCGAATTAAAATGAAAATTTGACCACACTAACAAATTGTAATCCAACATATAAATCATCCAAAAAGGTACAAAAATAATTTTTTCAGTGATTAACATATATTATGTTTTTGCAAATGATAGATTCCAAAGTGATCTTTGTTGTTTCAAAACATTTCCAAGCTTTTGGTGATGATCTTAGTTAACCCATAACATGTTTTTGCAGATGATATGTTCAATGGAAATATTAGTTCTCACTTTGTTGAAGCTGCGAAAGTAGAGGTTGGAGTTCAGAACAATCCCTATTGTAGATTATACAGCACTAAATTATCCTGCTAATGATGTGAAGCAAGATATTAGCCGTGGCTGCCATTTCATTGAAATTAAAGAGAAAGTATATATTTCTCGGGTGGTGATGTCGATGCCAAAATTGAAGTCCGAGAGGCAATGGCTAAAAGTTCCCGAAGATCTTCTGTTTCTATTGGCAATTCAGGTAGAAAAACATCTTATAATTCAACCGAGAATAACTGGGTATAACAATTGAAAATGGAGAAGCTTATTGATAAAGTTGGGGTAATAATGAGGTTTGTAAGAATAAAACTCTCAAATCTACCATGGAAGAGTCTGAAATTAGTGCTTTTGGTGAGCAAAATATTGCTACCGTGGTGAGGAAACTATCTTTATACATCCCCAAGTTTCCAAGACATGTTGAAAACAATGGAGAAGGTATAACATGCTGAATTTCAAGTTGGGAAGAAGAGAGCTTGGAGTTGAGAAAAAGAGTCGAAGTGATCCTTTAAAATAAAAGGGCCAGAGACCAAAAGAATTACCCTGCTGAAACTAAAGGGCATTCAAAACTTGATCCTTTGAAAAATCTGAAAAGTGGTTAAAGGGATTATTTTATCTATTGAGAAAGGAGGAATTGAGGAAGGAAAAGGAAGCAGGCATGTTAAAGGAGCAACGGATATTGGAGAAAGTTCAAGTTAAAGTGAGGTTCAAGTTACAGTGATATTTTATCTATTTATTTTTACATTTCAAAAACAATAGATCTCAATTTTAAATTTGTTCAACTACCTTATTACATTGATTAATACCATGACGATGTTATTTTTTATTAACATGGATATTTAAATTTACTTGAGTATATTTTAATTAATTTCATGAATCTTGATATTAATTAGTATGTAAATTTATAATAATTCTAAAAAAACTTAAACACATGAATATTAAAAACCAAAATCAGTATCTTATCAGCTAAGCTACCTCTCATGGTAATCATGGTTAGGATATGTGATATCTTAGTCTTGGATAGAAAGAAATATAATAATAATAATAATAACAAGTTTTAACTTATCCATATCGCTCCCTGTAACGATAATAACAACAAGTTTTCATCCAATAATAAATTAAAAAATCAATGCTAAGAAAATTGAATGAGGTGGAAGAGACGAATCATTAAAACAGACAAGAAATATGAAAATACACATTTGATAGCAATATTTATATAAAATAATTTATGTATCCTTAATGTAACATCGAGAAAAAATTTAATAAGAATTTATAATTTAAAACCGAGAAACAGAAAAATTACAAATCATACCAAATATAAAAATGAAAGGTTATTTTACATGAAATTTTATTTTTGTCCTCCCAACACACCAGAGTAGAGGTGGTTGCTTGTTCAAAAAAGTAAAAGAGAAGGGTGGGTGGAATTGCTGTGGTTTTTTGTTTGGTTTCTCTAGCGAAGTTTAATGGCGGGGTAAATTTATTTTAAGAGTATAGATATATTTCAAAATTATTTCTAAGATAGATTTATTTTATCTTTTTGTTTTTTTCTCTTTAATTAAATATATTTTTATTTTTATTTTTATTTTTTTGTCTCTTCTATTCTAGAACAGGGACCGCACATAACTTAGGATATTTTAATATCTCAAGGATTTTCTGATTTTTTCTTTTTCTGTAAGGGTTTTTCTAATGTTCTCATTTTATATATATCCTAGACCCCAATTTATAGGGTTACATCCCTATCAAAACTAGAGCAAAAACTGTTAAAACATTTTTATATTCTTTCATTGTTTAAATGAGGATCTAATTTAGAAATTTATGGAAAAAAAATTAACTTATTTATTTTTCTTGACCATACAGGATCTCTTTCTATAATTTTCTTATTTTGCTTGAATCCACATTTATTATTATTTTTATTTGTGTGATATTTCATTATTCGATGCTTCATTATTTTGGTCTTCATTTTCTTTTCTCTTATCATTTCATTCTCTAATTTTTTTTATTATTATAAAAAAATATAACATAAAAAAATGTGCCAAAAATTATGGCATCGCTGCAAAGTGATTGAATTGAATGGAAATAATTTATTTTAGATAATTTTATGCTTTTGAAAATACACTGGGGTCAAAAATAGATTATGATAAAATAAATAATTTTTTATAAAAAAATAAATAGTGAATAAACAATAAAGTCGTTTAAGTGAAAACAGTAAATGAACATGTTTATTTTGAGTTTTTGGATGAGTTATTTGAGTTTTTTTTTTAAAAAATCATAAATGAATTTAATATTAGGGGTAAGAAGGCTCGGATAGCTGGCCATGCCTCTTTTAAAGGGTCTATATGGTCTTTTTCATAGGCCAAACACATGGATAATCTTTGACTTTTAAGTAACAAAATTATTAAAACACAACCCAATATCTGTAAATGCTTGCACATTCACTGTCTTTCTAGAAGAAAAAAAAATATCCGGCCACTGGCAAAACGCGTATACCACATGGCTAGAATTATCTGGTAAACAATAAATTATTTCATTATTTTTTAGTTCTCGTACAAATTGATTTCAGTATATATCAAATAAGTAAATCCATATACTTATATTTCACATACTTTATAATTGTTTAGGGGCATAATTATATAATTATCTAATTATCAGTACCAAAATGAAATTCGTTGGGGTCGCGGTCCCTATCATCCAATTAAAAACTCAACCTGACACAAGTGAGGTTCTAACCCAGCGATAAAAAGAGTTTGTTTCCTTTCTCAGCACCTGGATTCGAGTCTTATTACACACGTTTGTCACCCCCACAATGTTTTACCTGTTCACTAGGCTTACAGGATGTTCAGTGGACCATGTGGATTAATCGTGATGCGTGTAAACTGGCCTGGACACCTACGTAAATAAAAAAAACTCAACCTGACATGAGTACTCTTTATATTAAAAAAATTAATGTATAAATCATTCTTATTAAACATTACCTGGAATGACATGTCAGCTTGGTGACCCGAGACTTCACCTAATTTATGTTTCAAACAAAACTGGATGGGTGTTGACCCGATTATGTACAATCGAATTGGTTGGTGTTAACATGATAGTTTAATTTTTTTATAAAAAAATTAAAATAATATGTTTTTAACAGATTTAAGTCAACTCACATGACATGATTTTTATTTCGGGTTGTCAGGCAAAATTAATTTTAATAACTTTGGTATAAACAAACTACCTAATTAATTATTTCAATAACTTTGATATAAAATTATTTGTCTGGCAAATCCATCATTTTCCCATTCCAACCAACAAAAACTCACCGCCACCATTACTATATTCTTCCCCAATCTCCCACTCCACAACAAAATTTTTCAGCCTCCATTAATGTGACATGTAGCCTCTCATCAAACAACTCCCCCATCTCAGCCGAATATCAACCGCCACTTTACCCATCAATATCCATCGCAGACAATCGCAACCTCCATCACAGACTGCCAATATTCCTAATTTTGTTAAAAAAATACTTAATTTCGCAACAGTTTTCTTTTTTTTTCCTTGAGTTAAATTTTTTTAGTACGACTGACAGTATAACTTGTGTTTGGTTTGACTCGTGGAATGGACGATACGGTGTCTCGTGGGTCTGTGGTGAGGTTTTGGATCCACGGGTTGTTGTTTTGATAGAGCTTTGGTCAGTGAAGAAGGATGTCTGAGTTTTGTCTGAATGGATATCGTATGTAGAAGGTCTATGCTGAGGAGATGGGACGATGGCGGGGGAAGAAGGAGAAGCTTTCCAGGGTGGTGGGTTGTTAGTGATGGTTCACGGTGGAGATATGAAGGCTAACGAAGCTGGTGGAGGCGGATGAATTGAAGGCTATGCCAATTGGGTTTCTGGACATTGGTCATCTTATTAGAGAAGATGAGCTGGATTGAATTGAGTCAATTCAATTGGACTCAATTATTTGGATTGAAAAAGAATAGGACCGAAAAAAAGTTAAATTAAATTGGCCCTGAATATTTTCTCTTGTTCATTACAGTCCTTTTATTTTGAGTTTTTCCAATATCATTCAATTAGCATTTTAAATCTTGAGTTTTCTTTCAATTTAATCCTTAATAACCACTTTTCAATTTTAACCCTTGATTTCCTAGAAATTAGGTCACCACCACTGACAAAATTAGCCCCATGTTTTTTAACCCTAAATACTTAATTTTTAGCTCTTTTTTTTTCTTTATAACACAATTAAAATCTCAAAAAACTACTTAACAACACCAACACGCTCCAAAATTATTCTCAAAAACAAAAGGTAATCAAATTAAAACAAAACAAACACTACCTATATCTATTTTTTCCATATGTTCAAAGGAAAAAGGCACCGTCAATTAACTCTTCTTGGGAAGAAAAACTTATTAATACAAAGATTGTCTATTTGATTAACCTGAACATTTTCAATTGATAATTTTATTATTTTCTAGTGAATTTCTCCCGGTTTTATCAAATACGTGGACTAAAAAATGAATTTGTAAACTCAAATGAAAATTCTAAAAACTTTAAGAATAACCACATATTTTCTTTGTATTTTGCATTGTGGTCCTTTCATTTTAAATTTTATTTTTCTACTATAATTTAAATTTTATTTCATGCAGTGCGGTCATGAGAGGATTATAATAAAAAAAAATGAAATTATAAGAAAAATCTTTTTAGTGTTGTTTTAGTTATAACCATGTAATTAACTCATACTTAATGGCGAGTCAGAGCAAACAAAGTTTCGAGTATAAAAAATATACAGAGTATTGTTAATTTATTTTCTATTTAAAACTAAATTTTTTTATTATGAACTTAATGTAGACAAATAAATTTATTTTTTTAAATACCAAATATATTGATATCTTTGATTACTCGATCTAATTCAAACTAACTTGTTAAATCAATAATTAGGGTAATGAATCTGCTTTAATTTTATCCTTTAATTTATTGCACAACAATTAAAATAAAGCAATTAAATAATTTTTTTAATAAAAAATATAGTGATAGCTGTAAGATAAAAAACTTGGTGGTATTACAAAA
Source organism: Populus ilicifolia (assembly GCA_015708895.1). Classification (NCBI taxonomy): domain Eukaryota; kingdom Viridiplantae; phylum Streptophyta; class Magnoliopsida; order Malpighiales; family Salicaceae; genus Populus; species Populus ilicifolia. The sequence continues at coordinate 267,232 of SRLM01000047.1, forward strand.
CGACTATTATATTTATATTTGAAAACAAGATATGAATTGAATTGTATTTTATAAAAAAAATATCTAAAATATATTTATAATTAATTTAAGAATTTAATAGATCTATATATTTAAAATAATTTAAATTAATTAGTTTTTTTAAAATATAAATGTAAGTTAAAATAAACAAAAAAACACAACCTAGGGGCGACAAGGCCTGCACCTGAGTTTTTTTTGTTCCTGGGATTGGTTTTTTTTTTTTTTTAACCAGGTGATAGGTTATTAGGTTGTCTATAGTAGTAGGAGACCTGTCATCTATTAGGCTGCTGCATTAATCTAGTCATTATTATGATGGTAAATCTATAAATTTATTTGTCATCAATTTTCAATTAATAACACCACAAAATAGCATTAAATATTTTTAAATCACTTACCAATTTTAAAAAACATCACATTCAAATGAAATAAAAATTAACTAAATAAAAAAATTTAAATAAATCCTAGCCTACTTTTTTAAATATATTCATAGAGGACATGCACCGTCTTATGTTAAATAAAATATTTTAACATCAAGGTTTGTTATTTTTATCATTAAGATGTAATTAATATATAATTTTATCTTTTCTTTTTTAAATTTAAAGTTTTAAAATAAATTTTTAAATTAAAATAAAAATTCTAAAAGCTTTAATATTAATCACATAATTTTATATTATGTTACTCTCACTTTAATTAATCTCGCTATAATTTATTACTTTGTCTCTGATAAATCCCGGACCCTCAGAGATAATAGAATGTTCTAATAACATGGTGCAAAAATCTGTCATTCACACTATTCGTATACAAAGAAAGAAAAATCTATTACGTGTCATCCCATCTTGATAAAAAAATCAGACGTGAGGCTAGATTTTCTGGACCCAGCGCGTCTAGTTTTTTTTTTTATTAATTAAATGTTGTTTGTTTAAACAGTTATGGCTGCATTTTAATTAAAATATAGTTTATAATTATTTGATAAAAAAAATTAGTTTATTATGCATGGATCCCGTATAATTTTCACAGTTAAAACACAGCTAATAAAAAACAGATAAATACTTCTTTTCATTCATTATATGTTAATTCTACTGTTTAGTGAATAATGTAATTAACATTATAGTACAATTCACTACATTGTTCACGTAAATAGTATAATTCACTTGCATTGTTTATACAAGGTTTTTTTTAGTGTTTATTTAATTTTATTAATATTTTTTAAGTGTTAATTTAATAAATATTTTTTAAATGTTAATTTTATTAATATTTTTTAAGTGTTAATTTTATTCATATTTTAAAATTTTATTAATATTTTTTTAAGTGTTAATTTTATTAATATTCTTAATTTTTTTAATATTTTTAAGTGTTAATTTTTTTAATATTTTTTAATTTTATTAATATTTTTATAAGTATTAATTTTATTAATATTTTTAAAAAATTAGTTTATAGTGAATTAAATTTATTTGTACTATGACGTGAATAATATTTTTTTCTTGAAAAACTAATATAGAATAAATTAAATTCACTCGTATTGTAATATCAATTTTATACTTGATAATATTTTATTACATGCTTAAAAAATTATGAAAACTGTAATTCTTATCGAATAAATTTTATACATAATGTAATTATAAATATTTTAATAAAATAAAAAAATATTTTATATAAAATATTATTTATTTCATGATATAATAGGAGT
>SRLM01000047.1:269451-304094 GCA_015708895.1 Populus ilicifolia
ATAAAATCTTTTTTATCTTAAAATCTTATTTTTATCTTAAAATCTTATTTGCAGTATAAACAAAAATTAGTGTAAATAATATGTTTGTGTTTCTTAATTAAAAAAATCATGATATTTAAAAATACATCTATAATATTAATATATTTTTTTATTATATTTGAAATTAATTTAAATTTTTTACCAAATCATGAATACCAAAACAAAACACAAAACATAACTCAATGCCAAACAAACCTTAAAATCCCTCTTTTTACATGGTGTTTGAAAATGAAATAAAAATTGTTTGTTAAAGTTTTTTTTTTAAATATATTAAAATAATATTTTAAAATTTATTTTTGATATTTACATATTAAAATAATATAAAAATATTAAGAAAATTGAATTAATTTATTTTTTTTATCAATTTTTATTTAGAGTAAACTTCCAAACGAGTGTATTCAACTTTAGAGTCAAAACCGAAAAACCCTAAAGTCAAAACCCCAATAAACAACAACTATTTTTTTTTCTTAACACTCACAAGCACACCTTCCCGCCTCCCCTGACTCCTCGTCTTCCCTTCACAAATTTATGATGACATAGGAGAAAGTAGTGAACTGAAATGCTTGTTAGGAGGAGGGATGCAGAAGTTACTACAAATATACCCTCCAAGCCCTCTCCTCTTCTGCAATCCTGTTTCTACTAGTTTTTTTCTCTTCAAAAACAAACCCTACCCTTCTTTTTCAATGCCAACTGCTACTAATTTCTGCACCAGTACTTCATTTTTAGCTGCCTTTGTAGCCAAGAAACTCACTATCACACCCACACTGACCTCTCGCTTCTATTCGACTACCTACTGTACTTGTCTTAGCGCTGCTGGGTATAAAACAACTAACCCATTAAGGGCATGGGTGGTGGCACGGCCGGCGTGGCATTGCACGGTGGCTAGTGGGCAGGAAGGGCCTTTTGGGACCGCTTCGGCTGCGGTGGATGCTGAAGGTGTTAGGAGTAGTGGTGATGGAGAAGAGGAAGGAAAAGGTGAAAAGAGTAAAAAGGGGGCGGAAGAAAAGGCGGCGAGGTTAAGTAGGAGGCAGAAGAGGACGGGTGGTGATATGGAGGGGAATGCTGATTTGCTGACAATTCCTGGTGTAGGGCCAAAGAATTTGAGAAAATTGGTGGAGAAAGGGTTTACTGGAATGGCTGAGCTTAAGCAGTTTTATAAGGATAAGGTAACGTTTTTTTTTTTTTGAGTTGTTGATTTTGGTGTTATCGTGTAAAAATGTGGTTGTTTTGTAACTATTTTTTGGGGGTTTTTCAATTTGTGGTTTGTTTGTTGTGTTTTACGTGTTTGTTTGGTGGGCTTTAGGTTTAGATTGAAGAAAGTTCTTGGTTTTGTTGATGCAAAACAACCCCTTTGGGTGCTGATCTTGCTGAGTACCAGTAGTTTTAGAATTTTATAACTATAGGAGTGAAAGATTCATCAGAAACATGTCCTAATTGAGCTCAATGATCGTCATTGGTCCTATATTTTAACAGCTATGGAGTTAAACAAACAATTTAAGAGATTAAAGTTCACTGTCATGTTTTGATGAGAACAGAGGAAATCCTGTTAGCTATATACTAACCACTGCAAACTGCAATTTAATATTAAAGGTGATCTCTTAAGCCTGTTGTATCCAAATTGGCTAATGCCCAAAACTCTATAATCATGGATTCCAATAGATAGCTCTACAGAGAATGTTTAATTCTATGTTTGATGTGAATGGAGGAAATTTCACTGGGTGGTTGGATATAGTGTTTCCTTTTTCTCCCCCCTGTTTTTTGCATACCAAGTTACTAACGGGAATTCTGGTTCATATGTTGTAGTTTCTTGGAAAATCCAGTGAGACAATGGTTGAGTATTTACAGAGTTCTGTGGGAATTATTCACAAAAATCATGCTGAGAGCATAACTACTTTCATCAAAGAGAGTGTGGATGAAGAGTTAAAGGTTTTAAATCCAGATGCAAGGCCCAAACCTAAGAAGCGACTCACATTTTGTGTCGAGGGAAATATCAGTGTTGGAAAGACAACATTTCTTAAGAGAATAGTTAGTGATACAATCGAGCTGCGAGATCTTGTTGAGGTGGTGCCTGAACCCATTGATAAGTGGCAGGATGTTGGGCCTGACCACTTTAATATACTAGATGCTTTCTATGCTGACCCATCAAGGTATGCTTATACCTTCCAGAATTATGTTTTTGTCACAAGGGTTATGCAGGAAAGAGAATCATCTGGTGGGTTGAAGCCACTCAGGTTGATGGAAAGAAGTGTTTTCAGTGACAGAATGGTAAGCATCCTTTAAATCACAGTTTTAAAGTTGGCAAATAGTTATAGACTAATGTATTTCATTTTTACGCTGGTTGTTTACATCACTAGTGATCTGATTAAAGGACTTTGGATTTTTGCTTGAGTTTGAGCATGATCAAGCATGGATTTAAAACCTTGCAGTTCTTTCTCATTTGGTTGATCCCATGCAAGAGGAACAAAACCCTGATTTAAGTTTTTGAAGGCTGATGCATTTGTCTCACTTTTACTTGATAAAGGTCTTTGTACGAGCTGTGCATGAGGCAAAGTGGATGAATGAAATGGAGATCAGCATTTACGACTCATGGTTTGATCCAGTTGTCTCAGTTTTGCCGGGGCTTATTCCTGATGCTTTCATCTACCTTAGAGCAAGCCCTGATACTTGTCACAAGAGAATGATGAATAGGAAAAGGGCAGAAGAAGGGGGAGTCAGCCTAGATTGTCTTTGTGATCTGCATGAGAAACATGAGAGCTGGCTTTTCCCATTTGAAAGTGGTAATCATGGGGTACTTTCTGTGAGCAAGCTTCCGCCAAATCTGGATAATTCACTACATCCAGATATAAGAGATAGGGTGTTTTACTTGGAAGGCGATCATATGCATTCGAGTATTCAAAAGGTATCAAAAGCATATTCTTTCCTTTGAGATTCACATGATTAAAAAGAAACCCTGGCTTAAAAAAGCTTTTGTTCCGAGCAGGTCCCTGCTTTGATTCTTGATTGCGAAGCCAACATTGATTTTAGCCGGGATGTTGAAGCTAAGGAGAAGTAAGATAGCAATCAGTTACTTAAATGTCTTATGTTATGAGCAGAGAAATATGGATTTTATCTTATTTTACAGCTGTCAAACTCATCACTATACATATGATGTTTTAGATAGAGTATAGAAATTTATTGGAAGGAATGATGGTGAATTAAAACAAGGAGAATAGCCATCCCCTCTAATGTGGGAAATGCAAAAAACCCTTTAGAATGGGCATCATGCAATATAGGAACAATAATGAATTAACTTTGAAGGGCATTGGATAAAATAAAATAACGTATCCTGCAAAGTTGCTGTGAAAATAACGTTGAGCTCCAATTAAGAAACCCCAGACAACTGCAAATTGTGGCTTACCACTACTAAGTGTTAACAATTCTTCCTTCTATGTAAGAATTCAGAAAACACACCTGCACAAGTCTTCCCATACGCTTTTGAAGCTGGCTGTATTAGCTTTTATCTCCAATTTAGTTGGTGCACAAGCATGAATCCCAAAATTTTATGTTCACTGATACTCTTCTTTCTCTCATGCGAGTCTTCAAAAATATAGTACAAGCAAGAAGACATAGCACTTAACATTGCACTCTACAGCCAGCACACACTCTTGTGCATGTATACAGAAAAAATGAAAACATGGTGATTTTTCATGGGTAGAATATCGATGAAAAGTCTAATTATAGTTGTTATAATTAGAATTATACCGTTACCTCCTGGTCTGTAGTCCATATAAAAAGTATAGGATGTACCTCCATCTTGGATGGATTCTGCAATCTGTGAGGAAAATCAAACTGCTCTTGTTTCCTGAATGAAGGTTTATCAGTAGCTATGCTGAAAATTGTTTTACGTACTTTGATTCATAATGGCCCATGTGCTGTTGGACTAATTTGTTTAATAATTTTCTTTGTGAAGCTATGCGCGCCAAGTTGCTGAGTTCTTTAAACACGTGAAGCAAATGAAGGAAGTTTCATCAACAAAAGCTGATGAAGGTGGTGTTAACCAGCAGAACTTCATCCTTCCTCATGAAGGTGGGTTGATTTTACCAAATGGAACACGCTTCCCTGAGCATGCTCTCAAATCCTTAGATTTTACTCGAGCCATGTCACTCCTGTCTGATCAGTGATTGTCTGACTGGCCTTCTTTTTTCCTGACCCAAGGATCATGTTAGGGGATACCTGTGTGCTTGTCTGACATGTCTGTGGATAATGTGCCTGGTTCCTTTGCGTGTAAAAATGTTTTTAACCGTTAGGATTTAGAGATGTAGAGATGGTTGTATGATTCTTGAAGGCTAGAAGCTTTATTTTTCGTTAAAATGCTTCAAGTTTAGAAGGTATTTTGGTTAATTTATAATGCTCAACTTTAGTCGTTCTTTAACTACAAGAAGTGAAGGTAATGCAGGCACTTGAGGAGATTGCCAAAAGAATTGTGGTTATGTACCTTTATTAACGGGGACGTGTGTGTTTTGGGTCGCCAGATGATACATGCCAAGATGTCACGAAGCATGTTTTTTCCAACTTACGTGGTAATATGGGAGGCAATTTATCAATAATCAAATTCTACATTTTAAACATTTGGACTGTATTTTCAGTTTGATTAGATTTTGGATTAAAATAAATATTTAAATTAATTTTTTTTTTTAAAGTTTTTGACTGAACTAAACCAAAAATCATTTTGAACCAATCAAGTTGAGTTTGGTATAGGTTTTTTTCCTTCTAAACCAGTTTGGTTCGCTAGCTAGCTTAGAAGTCCTGGAAATGACGCAGTTTCTACACAAGCAGCTCATAGATTTCAAAAAAGGTTTGCTTATAGTGACCCAATCCTTCTCAAGAAGACCTATTTTGGTGCTCATAAGCATCTTATTGTGGAAGGCAGGCACAATGCTATAGATTGAGTTACTTAACACAGTTATGGTATTTGCATGTAAAATTGAAAACCGGTTTGAACTGATCAAATTCAATTTGGTACATGTTTTTTTCCTTCCAAACTGGTTCGGTTTACCAGCTAGCTCAGGAATCTAGGAAATGACACAGTTTCTAAACAAGCAGCTCATAGGTTTCAAAAGAGGTTTACTTGTAATGACCCAATTCTTCTCAAGAACACCTACTTTGATACTTGTGAGTATCTTATTGTGAAAAGCAGACACAATACCATAAATTGAGTTGCTTAACACATCAGTCCATGGCGTAAACTTTTACATCTAGATTGTGCTTGGAGTATTCTATTTAATAATAACTAGCCCCATCAACTATTGGGGTTGCAGGCTCGCTTTTTTCCTCATGAAAGCTTTAATAGCAAGCAAGCTAGAGATGAGTGTTGAGAGAACAGTAACATTGCTACCAGTGAATTGTGCAACCTCAAATCTATCCTCCTCATACAACTGTTGAGTCAAGGTGGCAACGACATTTGATTAAAAGGATTGAGGTGCGTAATAGCTGTGACTATAGAGAAAAATATAAAAGAAGAGAGACATAGAGGGCAAAGGGATGGGCCAGTTGATTTTGTCTAAGCAAATATTAATTAGGTTTAAGATTAGAAAAAATATTTTATTTATTCTTATTTATTTTTAAATGCAGTCTGGCTGAACTGGTTTGATTTAATTTAATGAGTTTTAAATTTTAAAAATAAAAACCAAACCCAATCAAAACTTTTTGTGATTTTTTAATTAATTAATCTGGTTTTTTTATTTGGTTTAATTATTTATTTATTTTTATTTGTTTTCTCAATTTAACCAATCTTCCAGGTTTTTTCTCATTCTAACATGTCTATTTAACCTGTCTACTTAAAGATGTGAAAACCATGTTGTATTTTAATTTATTATTCAAATTTATTCGACATGCTGGCAAGTTTAAATGGCTCACTCATTCGATCTCCGGGAAAATTATACCAAAACAGACAAGATCCCATGATCCCTGGTTCCTTGAAGACATTCAGAGGCAATGGTTTTTCAATTTTACCCAACCTGTTACTTGAACTTTAAGCACATATTCTTATGTGGGAGTATCCTTGTGCATGCGTGTGTATTTTAATGTTTCATATGCCGGTAACTGAGAATGAATTTTTTTTTAGATAATTCTTTTCTCATTTAACTTTTAACATGTTGGAATAAAATTGTTAAGAATATTAAGAAAGCATCTTTTCATAATATTGGTGATGATTATTTTTTTATTAGTTATTCTCATTATTTTTTTATAATTATATTATTAAATTAATCAAGTTTATTAAAGTAATTACGGTTCCTTCTGAACATCTATTTTAATATTAAATTTTTTCTAACCCAATAAGACTTAGCACAGATCACCTCGCTGATAGAAATTCTAGGACAGGACATGTAAGCGCTTGGAAGCTAACCGTCCTCCACAACAGTTAAAGCTAAGCATGGTTTGAGAGGCTTGAGTTACAAGGATTGTTCTTGGATGGAAATTGAACGTCGTCGTTGATTGGAGACTCGAGAACAATTAGTTAATCGAGGGGTTAGCTCAAAATCTTCGAAATCGTTACTGAACTCATCAGCACGCTGAGATGATGCCTTAAGTCCCATGTTCTGTTCTTCTTTGCTTTCAAATTATCGAAGCTGACCTCCTTGTCAGGTCAGATTCATCTTTTGACAGATAATTGTTTCCGTTTCAGATCCAATGTTTTCTCTTGTGGAGCGAGGATCTAGATATTGCAGAATGACATTCATTTTGTACCATGTCTCAGAAGTTGTTTGGTTCATAAATAGTGTTTAGTAACCTTTTGAAACATGAAAAGGGAAGACAAAAAGGCCAAGTTACATTTTTATAGCTTTTATTTTTGAAAATATGTATATTCTCTCTGGAGACACAAATTTGTTTTCTGGGATACTAACCAAACACCAACTAGACGACTCTTTGTCCTCTTGACTAGGAGTATTCCAACGGCAAGAGTTTTTATCTAAACAATTAAGCAATCCCAAAGTGACATAATTCGGACCCTTAGGATGTGTTACTTCTTCTGAAGGAAATAAAGGGGCATACATAATTATGGACAAAAAGATTCACTCCCTCCAGAGTCCAAATAAAATGACTTAATTCCTTATAAAATGAAGGTGGGTTTTGGTGAATCCATGAAAGATTCACTCCCTCCAGAGTCCGAATAAAATGACTTAATTCCCTATGGACAAAAAGGGCAAAAAGCTATGGGCAAACCTGGTTCACTGTCTTAAATGCATGTACATTCACATAGCAAGTAAAGCAGTCTCTGCAACAGTTTGATTTTCTATGAAAAATGGTGTCTGAATGGCATTATCATCCTTCTCTCTTTTTTGTTTCCACAAGGAACATATTGTTCAATTGACAGTTCAACAAATTGGACTTACGGTTTAAAAATATGAAGAATCTGAAATAAATGTAACAGAACTATAGGTTAAGATAAAAGTATTAGCAAGAGGGGATACAACCAGAGAACTTTCCAACAGGTCTCACCATTCTTGAGCTACAATGGAAACTAACGCTATTATCCCCCCTTTCTGCAGGTGCTTCTTTATTGGCCTGCTGTTTGCTCTTTATTGGCCTGCTGTTTGCTTGCTTCCGCAAGTAACCCTTCACAAGCTAAAACTAGTTAAAATTGTTCAAGAAAAATTTTCTAGCACTAGGAATATGCAACAAAAGATTAAGAAAGACTAAAGCAGTACAGCAAAAATGAACACAAGAAAATCTTCTCACCTTGCACTTCCTCTGAAATTGGAGAAAATTGTAGTCCTTGAGTTTTGTGGATCCTTAGCTTCTGCTACCACATATTTGGCGATTGTATTCACCAGAAGATAATTAAACTTTCAAGTGTAATGAAATACAAGACATAAAATTGGAGATTGCAAACCTAGCAATTCATTAGAAAGTTATCAAAGATATGCTGGACAGCCGGCTGTTTTTCTGAACTATTTGCATTTAACATGAGAATTTTCAGATGTCATGGCTACTTTTACAACGAAACTAATAAGAATGTCTGTAACTTACAACCTGGAGTCCCAGTCAATGCTAATATTCTCAGTTTCACTGGTATGGCCAACAACTACAAAACAAGACTATTAAATAGAGCATCTCAAACCAGTAACTTATTGCTAGTAACAGCAACTAGAAAATAGAGCAATAAACTTAATGAATAGCTACACGGTATGACTAATTTCCTGATGCCCAAGGTCACAATGAACAAACTACCAGTTTCAGCACTAGCATCTGGCTTTTCGGTTAACTTAACAATACTTCTGGGTGTTCAAGTGTTTGGTGTGTTTGTCCTCTTGAGTTTTCTCAGGTCCAGCAATTGAAGTAGTAAATAAAGAGATTATCAGTATCAGCGAGCAGACTAAATCATGTAGGGAAGTTTTTGGTTATATGCTTGCAGGCTTAATTAATCGGGGCTCCAATATGACTAGGTATGCACCTTAATCCTCGAACTTGAGCCTGGTTTTTCGTATATCTGCCTGTATGATTGCATGTTTCAACTTCATATTAATGGTGCGATACCTGCCATGCCAGAAAGCCTAAAGAGGTAGAAGGGAGAAGGAGATGGGATAGGACTTCGTAGAATATACAGTGGACATGGTAACAAAAATAGAACAGAAAAAAATAAGTCATTGCAACAGCTAGGATCTATGTTGTTCTACTACAATTGCATGTAGCACATGGCACACAATGGTGATCAAAGAAGAACCAGCAACAAACCATCGTAACCACAGATACTCTATTCTATGAACTGGGTAGAACCACTAACAATGAAGCATCATTGTAAACAGACTAAAAACAGCAGGTTTCAGCAGCACAAACTCAAGTTGTAGCACGTCTCAAAGCAAAATCATGAAAATCCCAGACAATATTGACACCAGCAACCACTTCAATAAAGCAGATTGAAAAGGACACAAAAACACATACCCAGTAGAGAAAAGGAACAGTATACAGCAGAGGACATGATAAGATGGATAAATCCATCAAGTGTGGAGATTGCACAGGTATCCCCCCTAAATGGTATCATCAAGCGCTGCAACTGGGGCTCATAAGACACATATTAGAAACTGAAATGGAAACAACCATCCATAGCATCATCACTTGGTCTGTAAGAACAGCAGCAACAAAAAGATCGATGCCACAAGATTTTCCATGGCATATGGAGGCCAGAAGGTTCATGTCAGCTTCAGTATTGCAGTAAGGTCAGGAAAGACATGAGCAGCATTGACGTAATTCAAGAACCGGCAGCAACAATAGAAACAACCTTCCTCAGATTTTCTTGAAGAGATCCCCTGCAGCAAGGAGAGAGGCTGGTATGGAGCTAAGGAGTTGTATCTCCGTTGTTGAAAGGAGATTGATGTTCAACAAGTAGGGTCAACAGCAACTCGTGGTAATTGCTCTAAGACAGGCCTTTGAAGGTCTGTATTACACAAGCAAGCAATCCTTCACAGAAACAATAAAGCTCAAAGGTTCGCATCCAGATCATCAACTAAGATCCTAAGATTGGTTGTAAAGAGATGGTTAGTATTAGTAGGGTCTGATCTTCATTGGATGACACTAGCCTAGGCTTCATTAGATTCCCACATTCCTTCCATGTTTTCTACCATCGGCTCAATAAATTTTGATTTCAGAGCTTGTTTCATCTGTTTGAATGAGATCAATGATTTTTTTAGGTCATATTAACCATAAGCATTGGGATTCTACATCAAACCAGAAAGTAACCTTAATTACCAACAAGAAAAAAAATTACTAATAAAACTAACTACCTTGCCTGTGTTTACTGAATAAATTTTCCTCGAGTTGGTTAGGAGACAAAAGTCACTATCCCAATTCACAGGCCAGAAAATAAAAAAACATATAATTTTTAGCAGAACTAGTTACATGACCAGCATAATAGCATATGTTAATTTTTTTTATATAAAAAATATAAAAATAAAATAAAATCTAAAAGTATTAAGTTTATTTACAAAGTTATACCCAAGAGTTTTGGATTTGACTGCAACACTCAATCCAAGAGTAATATTTATAATATTAATAATAACATTAAACTTGCATTATCCAAGTTTAAGTGAATCTAACTGCAATACTAGATTCAATAGTTTTGGATGTGAATCTGGCTGTAAGGTTCTGTCATAAAAGTGTAACAATTAAATAGATTAATTAAAAAAACAGGAAGAAAAAAAATCTAAATTAATTAAGTTAACCCTTCAAATCAGGTTAATCGGTCAAACCTTGACGAGTTACCTATAATTCACTGTGCTAACCCAGCATCTATGTTATGAAAATTTAATAACTAAATAGAAAAAAATTTAACATTAACAAACTAAATTAAATAAAAAATAATTAAAAAGAAAAAAATATAAATTAATTAGATCAACCCATCAAACATGAGATCTGTATCATAAAAGTTTGATAACTAAATAAAAAATAATTTAATATTAACAAACTAAATAAAAAAAACATTAGCCTTTTCACTCTGCACCGTGTAGTCTACAGTGAAAAGCATAAAAAGAAAGAAAAAACTAAAAGGATCAATTTTGTATATAATATTAAAAGAAAAAAATGGAAGAAAAAAATAATGAGAAAAAAGAAAAAAAATCTAAATCAATTGGGTTAAACCGTCAAATCAGGTTAACTTGTCAAACCTAAAATTTGTATCATGAAAGTATGATAACTAAATATAAAAAAAAATAATATTAATGAACTATATTAAAAACATATTAATTAAAAAGAAAAAAGAAAAGAAAAAAATCACATTAGAAGAAAAAAACTAATGAAGAAAAAGGAAAAAAATCTGAATCAATCTGTCAAATCTGGTATCCGTGTTATAAAAATTTGATAATTAAATAGAAAAAATTTAATATTAAAAAAATAAATTAAAAAAAAAACAAAGAAAAAAGTCAGAAAAAAACTAAAAGCATTAGTTTTTTTACTGTGAACTACATTGTACAATCCATAATAAAAAACTTAAAAAGAAAAATAAAAAGAGGAAAAAGAACAAACAAAGGCATATACAACGGGTTAATTTTTTTTTGTATAAAAAATATTAAAAAAGACTAAGATCTAAGAGTAAGGTCTTTCTACAAAGATATATCTAAAAACTTTAGGTCTAGCTGCAACACTTGACTCAAGAGTAATATTTATAATATTTATAATAATATTAAACTTATATGACTTAAGTTTAAGTAATTCTAGCTGCAACACTAGATCCAAGTGCCTTTAATGTAAGTTTAGCTGCAAGGTCATGTCATAAAAATATGATAATTAAATAGATTAATTAAAAAAATAAAGAAAAGAAATCAATAGAAAGAAAAAAAACTAATGAAGAAAAAAAATCTGAATTAACTAAGTTAACTCATCAAACTTAGGATTTCTGTTATGAAAGTTTGATAACTAAATAGAAAAAAAAAATAACAGATTAAACCATAATTAACTGGATTAACCAATGAAATCACGTTAACTGGTCAAACTCAAGATATGTGTCATAAAAATTTGATAATTAAATAAAAAAATTAATTTTAACAAACTAAACTAAATAAAAAAATTAACTAAAAAGAAAAAAAGCAAAAAAAAAAAAATTCGGATTAACTCGTCAAACTAGGTTAACCCATTAAATCCAGAATCCGTGTTATGAAAGTCGAATAACTAAATAAAAAAAAATTAAAAAAATTGACAGGTCAACCTAGAATTAACCGGATTAATCCATGAAACCACGTTAACCCGTCAAACATGGAATATGTATAATGAAAATTTAATAACCAAACAGAAAGAAATTGAATATTAACAAACTAAAATTACTAAAAAAATTAATTAAAAACAAAAAAAATCTAGGTTAACTCATCAAACCAGGTTAACCTGTTAAATCTAAAATTCATGTTATGAAATTTTAATAACTAAATAAAAAAATTAAAATTAATAAACTAAATTAAAAATGTATATAAAAAAACAAAGAAAGAAGCAAAAAAAAAGGGCCTAAAAGGCATAAAAACAAAAAAAAAGCTAAAAAAATAGACAACTAAAAAAATTAAAAAAAAAGATAAGTTAACAAAAAAAAATTAAAAAAGTAGTATTTTAGTGTGGATTTTGCTGTGCAATTCATAATAAATTATAACTTTATTTTGTTTTAATATATATTATAATTATAATTATAATAATAGAATGTAAGGATGATAAATATGGTTTTGAAACCTAGTGATCAACTCAGTTTAATGATAAGGTTACAGGTTAAAAGGCAAACAATAAAGAAAAGAGAGATGACATCTTTCCATCGAGCCGCATTAATTTTCAAAACCTCCCTTTTGAGACTAGATAGCATCTTTCCACCGGACTTGACGGCTATCATGGTTCTCCAATATAGGTCTATGCTTAATTCTACCATATCTTCAGCCCACCACCCTTTGCTTGGTGGTTTTTGTCTCTGGCTCTTCGCTCCATTACAAGGCTCGTCATCTCTTTTCCTTCTAGAGTAAATGTGCAACAAACTCACCTATGATGGATGAGTTAAAGATTTTAGAGGCAATCGCTTTAATGCATCTGCTTTTTATTTGAAGGTCTTCTGACCATGAAGAAATTTTTTTGATACACTGCAGAGTGACAATAGAATCTTTCCACCCATGAAGTATGCAGGAATTGAAGAAAACTTCAAGCTTGTATGTTAGGTTTTTCTTCTCTACATTCTTTGTCATCTGTAGGTATTTCAATGTCATCTTCGTCGTTTTGACCTTTTAAAAGGCCAAAACACCGTCAATTCATATCTATGTTGTATATGGTTCTCACCCGAGTTTACTTGGGTTGCTCAGGTTCCAAATCGACTGGGTTTCGCTGGGCGAACTTCCTAACAGGTTTTTACTTCGATCCAGACCGGTTTTAGACCCGGGTCAATCTACTGGGCCAGGTTTCAAAATTATGGTGGCAAACAGTGGGCCTGCTCAAACAATCCAAAGAACTGTTTTCAGCCAGGTTGCTAAAAATATCTAAAATATAAAGAAATAAAAAAACATTCAAGAAGGACATTGTATGTTTGGTACTGCAGGTCTGTAGCTAGTTTTATCCATCAAATTATTATTATTATTATTTTTGTTTTAAAAGGCCTACTCTTGGCATACTATGTTTAGCAGAACTTTATCAAGATTTTGGATGGTTTAAAGTTTTTTTTTTTTCCCTGTATAAATTAAAGCTGGAAGTTACATTTCATAGTCCATAGAAGTCATACTCTTAGCATGCTATGTATGGTACTGCAGTTCTATAGCTACTTAAGAATAAAATTGTTAAAAAAATGAACCTGCAATTAGTTGTTACTGAATCTGGATATATCATAGCTAATCTAAAACCACACCAAATAATTGAAGAACTCGAAAGATAAAAACATGACAAGGTTCTTCATTATAGTCGTTGTTCAATACAAACGTGCATAATTATAGATAAAGAGGCATACCACGCTGCTCAAAACCAACCGAATAAGGAGCATTATTAGTAAAGTAGCTGCAGTAACAAACAAGAGACAAGTATGGAGCAAAACCAATCAAATAATATAATCTGAGCAGTCAGAGATAAATGAGGTATGATCCATGGACTCTCCAGGGCATTCCTCATGCTTAGCTGGTTTTTCCTTCCCTCCCACTAACCTTGCAGGATTCCCAACTGTAGTGGTTCGAGGGGGCACATCAATTAGCACTACTGAGCCTGCTCCGATCTTTGCTCCTTCCCCAATCTTTACATTCCCCAAAATGGTGGCACCTGCTCCAATCAACACTCCGTCACCAATCTTGGGGTGGCGATCCCCACAGGCTTTCCCTGTTCCTCCAAGTGTAACATGATGCAAAATGGAGACATTATTACCAATCACTGCTGTTTCACCAATCACCACACCAGTAGCGTGATCAAAAAGGATACCCTTGCCAATCTTGGCTGCTGGGTGTATATCAACGGCAAAAACATCAGAGATTCGAGAGTGTAAAGCCAACGCCAGTTGCCTACGAGACTGATTCCACAACTTGTGAGCAACTCGATGAGCCTGACAAAATTTTTAAACTAAAATCAATTAAAAGTGAAGGTAAAACAGTACGACTATCAAGAAAAAGGTTATTTAGTTGGTTAGCTGGGAATAGTTTACCTGGCAGGCCAAGAAACCTTTGTAATTGAGGAGGCAGTGAGAGAAAGAAACGCAAGCAGGGTCACGAGCACGTGCGGCTCGAAGGTCAGCAACAGCAGCGACGCGAAGACCAGGGTCTGAAGTGAAAGTGTTGAGGAAGAGATCGTACAAGAGAGTTGAGAGAAGCGTTGAAGAGCAGAGCTTGTTTCCTAAATGAAAGGAGAGCGACCTCTCTAATGACGAGTGAGACAGAATTGTCGAATATAGGTAGCTTGCCAAAGCTGGCTCTGACTCGGCGTCGCGCCTCGCTTCCGCTTTTATCTGGGCCCACACCCAGCCCCCCTCGTCGTCTATTGTGGTGGTGGAATCTGTTGGTGGCGGTGATCGGTATCGGAGCCCCCCTTCCGGCGGCATCTTGTCTGGAATCTGTTGGAGTAGTTGTTTAGAGAAAAAATCAGTGCAGAAATCAACGATTTTGTTTTATTAAAAGTGTATGTGGATAAAGAAACGCCTTGTAAATTACGAAGTCTAAAACCTTTGCCTGCTTAAATATGAGGCGCAGTGGTATTCAGATTTAGGATTATTTTTTTATTAATTTATTAAAATAATTTTTTTAATTGCTTCCTTATACACTACATGAGCTGTTATTTTTGGTTGATAATTTGATTTAATTAGTTTTCTATTATTGTAATGTCAAAAATAAAATCTCAATTTTGCAAAAACAAATCCAATTTTATTGCCGGTGAAAACTGAAAATGCAGGGACCGAAAATGACAATTAGGCAAAAATACAGGCTTTTTAATATATTCTACCAGATTCCTTTTAAAGAATTTGGCCTCTGGATGTTTGTGATGGATGCGACCGAAAATGACTATACACCTGCCATGCCAAAAAAGATTCCTCATGAATATTCAATGGAAATAAACTTTCTTTAAGTTTTGTGATGGATGTCTTATATTATTTTATATTTTTTTCTTTAATCAAATACAAAATATTAAAAAAATATTAATATTTTTTTAAAAACTTACTTTGATTTTATTTAAGAAATAGCGTTTATAATAAGAAAACATGATTTCCTTAAAAATTAAGAGATTATTGATAAGAAAATAGATTCTAGATAGAAAAAATACATTTTTTCTTAATAATTTTATTTTTTTATATAAATATTTTTTTATAATTATTTAATTAAGTAAAAAATAAATTCCAAACAAGAAGGTTATTAATTCATTGAGAGTCATGGTATGGGTCCTGAGCTAGGCAAATTAACTCAATTTGAAATGGGTTAATTTAAGATATTATTATTTTAATATTTTTTATAAAAACTATTAAATTAATTTATATTTAAAAAAATTAAATTTTAATCAAGTAAATAATCAATTTACTCATAAATGCACCTACCAGGTGAGCTAAGTTACATTGAGGAACTCTCGTGTAGTTTATTTTGAAACTCAGCCTCATCACAGCGGCAGCTCCCAGGAAACTGACTAGGACATAGTCTATTTCTATTATATCACCCCCTATAATATTACGTGTGTGTGTGTGTGTATCAAACTTATTTTCTCCATGTAAATTAAGCACAAGAATATGCATCATGGTCTGAGACTTGGTGTCCATTTTACTTTTAATTCAATAACCGATTGTTTTGAATGAATATAATATAATCAGTTAAGACAAAAGGTCCAAACTAGTTAAGTTTTTTACTGCATTACCTACACAACTCACGGTAAGAATTGATTTGATGGGTAACATGAACAATAACAAAATTAATATATAAGTTTTTTTTTGTTTAAAATAATGTGCACTCTCTTACAATACACTATGTAAAAGTGAATTTTTTAATAATTTTTTCTTTAATTCTTGAACTTGTATTTTACACTATTTGATTTTTTAAATCCAAATTAACCTTTTATTACATATTTTTAAAGGAGATAGTGTTGAATTGAAAACTAAGAAATTAAAATGAAACTCTTTGGTAACATGGAGGGCAAGAAGAAAGTTTGGTTGAAATATTCATTTTAATATTTCATATTTTTTAGATATTAGGTGGTTAGTCACTTGAATTTCAAAATAATATATTTTGATATCTAACTGTATTTCTCTTTTTATTTAGTTTCTATTTCTAGTGCCTTTTAGGTTTTGGGGCAGTTAATTGGCTTTTTAGTAGCTTTAAATTGGTTTAACAAGGTTTTTAGAGTATTTTCCAGGTGTTTAGAGTCAAAAAATAGATTGAAAATAAGATTTTTGATTGAAAAAACAAAGAAGCTTGTTTTTTCAACCACCATGGTGTTTAAATTTTACGTTTTTCAAGCGAAGCGTTCCTTTTTTGAATACCTGGGGCGGATCATGCACAAGTTGTTGCTTTATTAGGTCAAGTTTTAGGTTTGACTTATAAAGCCCAACAACGCCTGACTTACTTTTTATTTTATTTTTATTTTTTTAAAATAATAAATTATTTATGTATATTTTTTAAATAAATTTTGGGCTTATGCTTTAATTAAATTATGATTATTTTTAGATGATATTACGGGTGTTTAACTTTTAGAAAGGTATATATAATTCATCAGTGATTTTTTTAAAATTTTATATAAATTAAATTTATTTCTTTTTAATATTGATTTTTTATAAAATTTTTCATACATTCAGCCTTGCATTTTTTTAATTATTATTCAATAAAGTTATGTGCATGTTGATTTTTATTACAAATGTTATATGTTTTTATATTATAAATTTATTTTGATATAGAAATTCATTAAATATAACCAAGTAACTTTATTGAATATTTTGATATTACCCGTTTTGGGATATTAGATATTTTGATTTTTATTTTTCACTTGAGTTTTTCAATTTTATTTTTGTTTAATATTGATCAATTTTTTCATTGCTTTATACAATGATTATTGGATTGTTTAATTAGATATGTATATAAATGTTTTGATTTATATCTAGAAGTTTTTTATTGTAAAAAACACATTGAATAATTATGTATATTTATTTTTTTTATTATGATTTGATGTTTAGGATTTGATGTTTATTCCTATGGTTTTTTATTTTTTTTCCTTGAATATTTTATAAAATTTTTATTATTTTTATTTTTACCATTAAATTCAAGTTTATAGTGTTTTTTTTCTTTGTTCTTTTTATTTTTGTCATTTTGTTAATGTTTATATACTTTTTAATTAAACTCTCAAATGTAAAACTTGTTGTTGCCCTTTTATTTAGTTTTTATTGCAATTTTAACATTTATTATTTTTTTGTATCTTTTTTATTTTGGATTTTTTTGTGTTGGTTTATTTTTGTGATTTTAACCCTTATAATTTTTTTTTTGTATATAGTGCTTTAGGTCTTATAATTTGTTTTGCAAATAATTTTTGTTTTATTTTTTATATTCATATTTTTATATTTGTTTTATGAAATTATCAAATTACCATTTAATTTTTACATTATTAATAAATAAGATTATAGAGATGTTTTCAAATATTTTGAAGATATATTTTTATTATATTAGCAAGCATTCATCTTTTGCATTGAATTGTTGTTTTTTTGTTAATATTTTATTTTTTAATGATATTATTAAATTAACAAAGTTTATTAAATTCATTCAAGCTAATTACCTAAATATTATATTTTTTTTACTTTTAAAAAAATATTTATATTTTTTATGGCACATACCAACTAACTATTACCATTTAAACCATGAAATTCATTGTTTTTTTTAGGTAAAAAAAATAACAAACGAACACATATGCGTTATCATCAGCTTTTTTACAGAGAAATAGATGAGCCAGGCGTACGGGTCTCTTTTAGACCTCCCGCCTGCTCTTTAAATCAAGCCTAGTACACTGTGATTGAATTTGTTTTAGTTATTTTATATTTTTGAGCTTTTTTTTTCAAGTATATTATTTAAAGTGGATTTTTTATTTTTTTATTGAATTAATAATAAATTATTTTTTATATTTTTATTATATAATAAAAAATTAAATTGACTAAGTGAATTTTTTGTGTTTATTTTATATCTTTTATTTTTTAAAATTTTATTATTTAATATGAGATATTTTTATTGAATCTTATCATTTATTATTGAATTGATAATAAATTAATTTTGATATTTTTCATTATATAGTAAAATAAAAAATAATAATTTGACTTGATAAAGTTAATTCAGATTATAAAATTGATAAACTAACTAAATACCAATCAAAGAATTGAGTAAGAATTTTTTACATTTAAATTGTTATACAAAATTTAATAACAATGCAAAAAAAAACTTGTTTGGAGGTAATTTTAGTATTTTGTACTTGCAAAGATTTTAAATTCATTAAAAAAATTACAGTAATAATGGCCAACCATAAAAATGAGGATTTTTCAAGAAACCTTAGAAATTTTGACCCAAATTAGAGTAGACTAGTTTAGTTTTTAGTTAAGGTACACTTGTTTCTAAGATGGGTGTTAATGGAGGCTAATTTTAGGCAAGGATGTGGCTAGGTTTTGCCTGGTGAATGGAAATATTTTAGCTCTGGATCATACTTTTTATTTTATTTTTACAAAAAAGAATGAAAAACATTTATCTAAACCACTTTAATTAAAGAAAAAAAACCCTCCTTAATACAATCAAGTCTCCCAACAAACAAAGGAAAAAAAAACATCACTATACTATTAACATTCATAGTAGTTTAAGTCTACATCCATGGTAAAAATATCCCACCTCATAGTTTTTTATTAGTTTTCTTGTGTGCTCTTGAATTACTGTTAATAATGTGATCATTTTATTTAGCTAAGCTAAACATGGCTGTAATTCTTGTATCACTTGGTTATTTTATATGGGTCTAAAGTATATAATAAGTCAATGTCAGTCACAAAGACAAAAAATAAAAAGAAAAGAAATAATGCACTATTAGAATTAGAAGTAAAACAAGCATTATAAGAACCTAAATTGCCTGATAGCTTATAATTTTTTATCTCTCTCAAATAAGAAATCTTTAGTCATGGAATGCAAAGAATCAATAAAAAAACCACATATAGTCACATGATATTCTTAGCAACCTATTTAAGTTGTTTGCAGCTTAATATAAAGATAATTTTCTATTTATTTTTTTCTCCACATTTTAAAACTAGAAACCTTTTTGTTTGTGTGGACTGATACTTGTCAATTTAAAGAAGAGGAACGCAACAAATATAACTGATGAGAGATAAGCTAGAATAAAATAGATATGTAATAAAATAAAGGCTTGTAAATCATGTCTTAACCTAATAGAAGCCATTGAGCATACTACAGGTGGGAACAACCAAGATCCTTAAGAAGAATCATCTCATTATACAAAAACAACATAAAACCAGTAAAAAAATCATCAAAATTATTAGCACATTTTGTTAAATTCAACAAATATCATCCTTATAACAATGTAAATTCCCTGTCTTGAATCATGATGGAGAAAGGAAGTTGCATACACATCAGACTCATTAGTTTCCACAGATAAACCACACTTGAAAAGAAAAACTGACTCGATAAACAAAGAGACTTAGAAAGCAACTCATCATAGGATTCGAAGGGAATGGAGATGCAAATCCACTAGACTATTAGATAATCTTTATGAAACAATTATAATTAAAGTCGTCATTAGATAATGAACTATTGCAATAAAAGGTTTCTTTAACATTCATCTCATACAAGCGAACAACAATTTTGGACGCAATAACAAAGACTACGATAATTTTTGAAGCTTTTAAGAAAATCAAAGTAGTTGCCATAAAGGAAAAGAGCCCATAATAATGTCATTTAACCAATTCAATTAACAAATAAGTAATCAAAGTATAGGAAAATATTTGCTTTGATTAGATAGGATTTTAAAAGAGAGTATTGATGTCCCGGGCACTCAGATTTTCCTTTTCTTGGTTGTGAGATAACCGTAACCATCACTGTTTATTTCAGCATGCCCTTTATAGCAAAGGAACTAAATTGGCTGAAAAAAAGTGGTTCTTTAATTACTTATTTAGATTGAACAAACTGGTGCACACTTCTCTTCTTCTAGTCAATTTAAAAACCACCTTTGTCAGTTATCCTTACAACTTATTGTTTCTCTATGATCAAAACGTGATAAGCTTTTGAAGTTTTCCATAAAAATTACAAACACAACACAGCTTGGATGGACCATTTTAATCCACTAGGCAACCGACTACTCTTTCATTTCTAACATATTATTCTTAGGTATTGGTTAATAGAAATCATTAGTGTATTCATCTTACCACGAAGATGCCCAACCTTTCAATTTAATCACAAATCATTCTTAGGTATTGGTTGATAGAAATCATTAGTGTATTATCTTGCCAAGTAGAAGCCCAACCTTTCAATTTGTTCACAATCAACTTCAGACCCTTTTCTCACAAGTCTCTCTCTTCCAATTGATGAGTCAATTCTACAATTTGCCTGTTCTTTATCATGAACTCTAAGATATTTCTTTTTAAAGAGCGAATCTCTCCTTGTCCTTTCCTATTTGATCACATTTTATTGTGTGTTTTTTTTCAATAATGGTTATTTAACAACATAATAAATAAAAAATTATTAGGATTGTTGGACTTTAATATTAACTAATACAAATAAAAACAGTAAAATAAAAAACAAAATTATAATAAAAAAATTGCTACTCAAAACCCTAACTCATAATATTATTACTAACAAGAAAAATATAATAAATCTTAAACAATAACTTCTAGATCTCATTTAAAGACATTTTCTAACTCTATGGTTATAAAATTCTAACCCTAAAAAAAAAACCAATACCTTTAAAATTTTCTATCAAAATTCTAGTTTAATTCAATTCAATAGTTAAATTAAAATTTATATTTATTAGTATAAAAGTATACATCATATAAAATATCCTATTATAGATGAAAGCTACAAATAGTTGTTTTAAATTATTTGAGAAAGCTTTCACGTTTTTGGACTGCCACGTTAACTTGGTATACCGAACCATATCAGATAATGATGTCATAAAAAATGAAGCGAGAAGAGAGAAAGTGTCTTTCATCTCATCTATCTTATATGTCAAAAATTGATGGAGCCAATTTTTAAATTAAAAAAGTACAAAGATGGCTGAGACCAAAAGGATAAAGCATACCAGGAGCGAATGAAATTTGAATATTCAGTCAAAGAGTGGCAGAGACGTTCGTCTGTAGGCAAAAACATCATTCGATTAAAATTTGAATTTTTTTATTAATATTTTTCAATTGTTTTAATGTGATGATAAAAATAAATTTTTAAAAATAAAAATATATTTTAAAACGAACCTACGCTACACTTCCAATCAGCCGTATCTCTCGTCGGACTATTTGACAGATTATACCTTTCCAGAGTATTTTCAAAATGCCTGCTTCCATCAATTCTTTGAAGGTATGAGGCGAGCTAGACAGATTTTCACTGCATTACAGTATCCCAAGATCAAATGATGGGGAACTTTGTGGGTCTGATTTTAGAATCACATCCTGCTTTTGTACGGACAAGTCTGATCGTTGGTTGGGAAGTAATGTAGCTTGTGCTTCCACAGCATCAAGATCAAGAGTGGCAAAAAAATCATCATAGAACATGTCGTCATTGTCATCAATTTCGTCTGCCGGAACTTGCTGGAATGATGGTTTCTCTGGAACCTCTGACTGCGAAGAGAACTTTTGCTCCAAGTTCAGAACAGGAATAGATGATTGGCAAAAACTAAAATTTCCTTTCCTGGTTTCTGATATTGTCTCGTTCTCTCTCTCAAAATCAGTGGTTGTACAGGGCCTTGCTGCAGAGATCCTCTCCTGGTTGATTTGGAAGGGTCCTAAATCCCTTCCAGCAGACTGATTGGCTGAATCAGTTTGAGGTGTCTTGACCGAGGAGCTCCCACTTGCATTCATTCTACTTGTAGACGCCCCGTGATCAGGAGTAAAGGTGGCACTAGAACTAGATTCCCTTGCCATTGGTGATTGGCTGAGCAAAGAACGCCTGTGGCATGACGACATCAATTAGATTTAACACTCAGCAGTTTCATCCCAATAGAAAGTATATGAAGAGATTATTA
The DNA here is from genome assembly GCA_015708895.1 of Populus ilicifolia. NCBI lineage: Eukaryota > Viridiplantae > Streptophyta > Magnoliopsida > Malpighiales > Salicaceae > Populus > Populus ilicifolia. Next base: position 291,625 of record SRLM01000047.1, read on the forward strand.
AAATAACCATCTAGAAAACGAAATGAAGCATGCAACCTAGCTTGACAGATAACTAGAACTTTCAGATTCCAATACTGCAGTTTATATATATATCTTAGATTAAGCCCCAACACACATGGGCATGCGCACAAGATAGACTGACGGGGAGTCAAAAACCTGTAAACTGCCATCATGTCAGCTCTGCTAGCTTTGGAATCAGCAGTTGCCACTGTTGGATTTATCCTGTCATCTATGAAACTATCATCATTTGAACTGTTTCCCAGGTCATCTGCCTCGTCATCAGATATTTCAGCTTCCGAAGATACTCTGATCACACCCAAAATGCAGAGAAGGCAGCATGACCATTCAGAAAACAGTAGTGCCTTACAATTTCTAGGAAACAATTACTTCACTCGGCATCTTTGCATGATAGAATATATATCATAGTATCCATAAATAAATAAAAAGTTTCTGAAAAACAGCTAATGGTTATAAATGAAAAATCAGAATTCTGTTCAAGAAACAAGTCTGGCAGCATAAACTTTTCATTCAAATATGAACTTACTCAGCCTCCTCCTCAATGAAGGCCCTGGCATTGCCAACTCGCTTCTTTTTACCTAAACACAGGCAAAGTTGATTAGTATTATTGATAGTAAAATGGCGTTTGATTCCAAAACATTTCACAATCATAGAGCTTTAGCATACTCAGGCTTCCATTCAAGACAAACAACAGGCGGACCTACTTTGCTAGATAAATATTTTTCCATGGCCAGAACGGGTAGCTAGATGCAACAGATATGACTACAAGCCCCATCACCATGCTTAACTTGGTTAGGACTAGTACCTGAAAAGGATCTATTAAGGTTTTTGATAGGGATTGTAGAATTTTCTATTGTGCCCTTTGAATTTGTTCTCTCCCCGATATCTCCAACTTTCCGCAGCCTTTTGAACTTGCAAACTCGTTCAACATCTTCTAACTTGTTTCCAGAACTCAAAAGCCAGTCTTTACTGTTGCTGCTTTTTGTAAGATTTGCCGAAGGAGAATCAGTTTCCTCAACCACTGGAGAAATTGACATAAATCTACCTTTTCTTGCTACATTCTTCACCTTTATTAGAGGAGTTTCAATTTCATTATTACTCGGAGAAACTGAAATTTGTTTTTGACAATCATGGCTATCCATGACAGTTTCATTTTTTTGTGAACTCTGTAATTTTGACGGCAGTTCAGTGCACAGTTTCGTGGGTGCAATGAGGTCCTGAACAATAAATTCATTTGTTCCTTCATCATTTAACAGTCCTGCAAAATCCAAGTCATTGGATAAGTTTATTCATTCTTCACTGCAGTTAAAACTAAGCATAGTTTTCGATTGTTGAGGTTTGAATTGCAAAGATTATTCTTGGGATAGATACTGACCGTTGTCATTGATTGGAGACTCTGGAACAATACCACTTTGAATCATATTTGTTAATCGGGGGCTCAGCTCAGAATCCTTGAAATTATAATTGAACTCATCAGCCTGCAGAGACGATGCCTTGATTCCGAAAACATCAAGAGATTTGCTGGCACAATCTTCATTTGGTAGATTTCTCTTCAAAATTGGAGCCTCGGGAATTGTTTCCATCCGATCCAATGTTTTCTTTTGCTGAGAAATAGAGTTAGATGATCTAGATATTGCCAGAGTGGCATTCATTTTGTACTGTGTCTCAGAAGTTGTCAGGTCCGTAGAGGATTTGTGTGGGGTGGTTAATTCTTTGTCCTTTTGACCTGGAGTTCTCCAACAGCAAGAATTTTGATTTAAGGAACTTTGACCCTTAGAATGTGTTGCTTCTTCGGAAGGAAATAAAGGGACAGACATAATTAGGACCTTCCCAAGAGAATCAACAGATACATAATCTGAACCAAACAGATAGGAATGAGCTGGACGACATAGTTTGTTAAGATCCAGCATACTGTGCTCGTTGTCAGGTCTCAAGGTTTGTATGGGTGATTCTTCAGAATCCACTAACTTTTCCTGTGATTTGGTGCTTGTAGGATTGTCACATGTCACTGGACCTGCAACATCTTTTTAAGAGCTTAAGCATATATACCAGATGAAAAACAAAATTGCAGCTTAGCATGGGGCCTTTTAGATATTAGGCATCACAAGTAAAGAAGTTCCCTTCCTAAATTTGAACTTTTTAGAAGTAAAAATTATTTTTAAGACCCGGTAAATTTCCATGCAGAGGGAAAAAAAAGGCATATGGTAAGAGAAAAATGCAGAAACCAGATAACATATGTACCTCCACAGAAAAGGGAATAGTCAAAGCGTGCAAACATACAAACACATATGAGATTTAATTGTGGCCCCCGAATCCATTTCTTATGACAGTATTAGTTTTGCATGATTAATGTAAATGTCTTGAACGAACATATAAAGATTAAAGATCTCCTTGAATGCATAAACTAAATATATACCTCCTTCGACTAATTAAATTTGTACAATTAACTGCTTCATTTTTTTCTGTACCACTTTGGCCAATATTATATGACAAACTGCAAAAAGTTAATTGACTACCATGTTTGGCGTGCAAGCATTTTGAGCTGTAAAAGATGATTACCTTCATTGACATTATCCCCTTCTTGAACAGGGTTAGCTTCCAAGCACTTACATGAAGAGGCTTCATCCTACAACCAATATACAAACATATAAACAATAGAATCCAACATTAAGGAGAAAAAATGTCAAGAAACCAAGCTTGAAAGGAAACCTCAGCAGAGAAAGCTCTGCATTCCCTAGTAAAAGTTAGATCTTGCAAATGTTGCATTGAGTCAATCAGCATCTCTGTACGGTGAGAATGCATTACTCCATGCACTCTGGATGGAAATGATTGGAGACGAGGAAAGGCAATCAGAGATGGTGTCCAAGTATTTCTGGGGTGGAAATACTTGGCAAGTAAAGCAGTCTCTGCAACAGTAAGATTTTCTTTGAAAACTGGTGTCTGAATGGTATTATCATCCTTCACTTTCTTTCCACGAGGAACATATTGTTCAATTGACAGCTCAACAAATTGGACTTCTGGTTTAAAAATATGAGGAATCTGAAACAAACATAACAGAATTCTAGCTTAAGAAGATAAAAGTATTAACAAAAAGGGATACAACCAGAGAACTTTCCAACAGATCTCACCATTCTTGAGCTAGAATGGAAACTGAAGCTATTTATCCCCCCATTATGCATATGCTTCTTTATTGCCCTGCTGTTTGCTTGCTTTCGCATGTAACCCTTCAACTCAGACCCTTCACAAGCTAAAACTAGTGAAACTTTGTCAAGGATCTAATTGAAAGGAACATAGGGAACTGCAGAAGCAAACAGTTTCAGTCTAAAGAATGAAAATGAAAATGACAAAGGATATCAACTCGTCCATCATGCTTCCTTCCAGTTCTTCCCATGCGTTGAATCATTCTCAATGGTGATACATTAGCATCAAAACATACTACAAGATCAACTTCCATGATATCTAGGCCTTCTTCACCAATTGATGTTGCAACAATTACATTGTATCCCCCGGTTCGAAATTTCTGTGAGCAATTGAAGTAAGTGAATGCAAGGAGCTTAGAAATTACTATGTAACATAAATACCTGCAATACAGCCTGTTGAACTTTCTGTGATTGGCCTTTCAATGCTTTTCCTGCATGACTTTATCAGTAACTACCATCTCATAAATGATTGCCACATAGATTATCATGTTCAATCCAATTCCATAAATCATAAGAAAAAGGAAAGGAACAAAATAAGGCACATTGCAACATTTAAAAGAAGACAGTAGTTCCGTTTGGAAGGAATAAATGAGAAGGAAAATAAAAATAAAAATGAAAAGAGCTACAAACCTGAACTTTGACCAATAAACTCAGTTGCTTTAACCAGATCTCCAATGGTTGCTAAAGTGTTCATTATATCCCTAAACAACAACATAGTTACCCCAAGGAAAACTTTTCTAAGACGAGGAATGTGCAATAAAAGATTTAGAAATATTGAATAAAGCAATACAGTAAAAATGAACTTAAGAAATTATTTTCACCTTACACTTCCTCTAAAGTTGGAGAAAATTATAACCCTTGAGTTTTGTGGATCCTTAGTTTCTGCAACCACATGTTTGACAATCATATTCACCAGAAGATAATTAAATTTTCAAGTTTAATGACATACAAGACATAAAATTAAAGATTAAAAAGTAGCAATTCATTAGAAAGTAAAATTAACAGCATAAGTATAAATTTGGAACTGAGTCTTGATGATCCTAAAATGACTGGCTCTATATCAATCAACCTTGTTGAGCTTTGGCTACAGAAGAAAAATCTACCGAAACTGTAAAACCATTTCTTCAAAATAGAGACTAACATGGAATTGAGTTGCAATTAATCAGACAATATTGCTGATCCTCCATGGAATAAATACAAACATGTGTGAGCATGCTGCTCTACATTTCCTATCCACTGAAGAAAAAAAACACAAACAAGTTCCACTGCAAACAATGATCTTATTTCATTCAAACTTCTATCCAACAAACAGGAATGATCACAAACAAGTTTCATTGAAGAAAAAAATAATTATTTCTTCAAAATCCATATTTACAATCCAACACCAATGCATATAGACATTTAAATGTCCACTTCATCCAAATAATCCTTGCTTGCTCATTTAAGTCAAGTCGCAGCTATTTCAGCTTCAGTACGCAAATTCTTATCCAAAAGATCAAAGGTATACTGGTAGGTTCCAGGTTGGCTGGAGAAAGAAGCAACAGATACCCAAAATTTAAAAAGTCAAAGTTATATGCTGTTGCGAAACGTTTCATTTCTGGTCTTTGATTTGTTTGTTCAAATAGTGCAGTTGCATTTTCTAGTTAGCTGTTGAAGTCAAACCAAGAATTAAAAATGATATGCCTCCATGTCAATGTAATGCTTTCAAACAAATAGAATGTCAATTAACAATAATTTTCAGGATGTTTGAAGCTTGAATGAAGGTGTGACTGCCTTCTTGTCCTAGGTGTGATGGCATGAACCTCCCCTTTGTTTCCATGCAGATTTAGATTTTGCAAATGTTTGCAGCATTCGATCTATCAAACAGCAACATAGTTTAATTCCTTTAGACCCAAATTTTGCCGTAACACCTAAAGTTCTTTTTTCCACAAAATACAACCTAAAAGCACAAGTTTTCCAGCTTGATCAGGGACCCCTCCTATTGTGAATCTTAACAGCTGACAATTGAAGTTTCTAAATAATATGTGAAGTTCAACATAGTAGGCAGAAGTGTAAAGGGGGAGTAAAAAGACTGGCATGAAAATCAAAACTGCAATTTTTTTTTATGTTCAAGAAAGAGGATGCCACTCACTGAAATGGTCAACAAGTACTTCCAACATTTTTGACAATTTGGGACTAGGTGCACCATGAGACAAGCTTTGTTGCATTAAAAGCTTTATTTTCCTAATATCTTCATTTTTACCCATCAGTCTTGCAAATGACCTGCAGCAATCAAGTTAGATCAGCCCAAGCCATCTGGATAACAAAAGACAACCTATCAATGACCTTTAATACTGCAGCAACATTAAATATGTTCACATCAAAAAATTTCAACCATCAGCCTAAGCACTGTTTGGTGAAGTTCAGATGACCAAATCAAATGCCATTGCCATTGTCAAATCATCATACAGGACATCTCTACTTGGTAACCTGAGGGTATGGGCTTTCAGTTGGAGAAGAACATTAAATCTTAAAGGATCTTTTGCAAGGAGAACTCTTTAATTCAAATCCTCAGAGAACCCCAAGTCCATACAAGAAAGCTCAATGGCCTCCCCTCCAATGACAATTTTCAAAAGCTAAACAACATAATCTTCTAGCGTCGAAACATTTCATGGTTACAGATACCACACTTTTAGATTTCTAAGGTCAGGAGATGGAGAACATTTTGATGATGTTTCATATCCAATGAAAAGCAGAAACTGATCAATGGAAACTAATGTTTAAATGATCAAGGCAGTGCTGGAGTGGAGAATGCACAAGAAGATACCATTGTTTCAACTTTTCTTCCAGCATCTCATATGCTGGCCTTATTCCATGACTTGAAAGGAGCTTACGGATGTGGTAAAGAGTAATAAGACCTCCAAAACAAGCTTCAATTTCTCCATATCTGTTCTGGGGAAGGTCCAGAGGAGGTGCTCGGCGAAATTTATCTCTTGAGTTGAGTAAATCAGGTGGGCTTAACTGTCATATTTTGATGTCAAAGTAAGAAAACCAGAAGAAGGTAGATAGCATTGTAGCATAAACTATCATAGGAACTTTTTATTATTAAAAATGAAATATTAGTCCAACATGGAAAAAAAATTATTAAAGTGTTGCTCATTTGGAGTGGAGCAGCAGAGAAAAAAACACAATGGCGTGTTGAATTAGCTCAAAGTCAATAATGTGACCTTTTACTTAAGATAAACGTAGTTACAATAGAATCAAGCATGGCAATAAATTATGGAATCTAAACATAACTTTCACTGCATAATAGCTAGCTTCTTTCTGATTTTTATGATATTTGGAGGTATATATTCATGTTGAAAATGGATGTCTAGAAAACATTTGGGGTCATCAGCGGTGGATAATATAGTTCATTTGCTTTCTTTTCCCCCTCAATGTACCATGTAGAACTGATCTACATTTCCAAATAGATGCTAATTTTCCCTCTTTTCTAACTGCTCCCATTCATGAAATTGTTGGGCATTTTAATTGCCCATTGTGGCACTTTCAGGGTTGAAAATTTATTAGATCAATGGCTAATAAAGCCTGAGCAGGCCCTAAAAAGAAACTGTCATCCATACTGTTTATTATAACTCCTTTCAGTCAATAAATAACAATGATAATGGAGCTACCACACTCTAAATTGAAAGAAATGTTATTATTGCCTGGGAATTTATTGAATAAAGGAAAGCAGTAACATTAGCATACTAGAGTTAACACAATGAAGAAAATTGAACGAATTTGTAATTTATCAAATCATACTGTTTGATAATCTCTATTCTGGAGAAGTCCAAGTGTTGAAAGCCTTGCCACATACGGACGTATCACTTCCAAAAGCCGTTTGTTAATATCAACAGCTTCTTTCCCCAATGCAACCTAGTAACATTCCATAGAATATGTCAAATTCATTAGTAAATACAAATATCCAACAATAATTTTTCAAAGAGCCATAGCAGACCATACCTCAATTAGTTCAATCTTTCTGTCATGAACATATGGAATGACATCAGGATCACTTTCATTACGATATTCAAGAGCTGATATCTGTAAGTTATCAATGATATGCTGGACAGCCGGCTGTTTTGCTAAACAATTTGCATTTAACATAAGAGTTTTCAGATGTCGTGCCTACTTTTATAATGAACCTAATTAGATTATTTGTAACTTACATCCTGGAGTCGCAGTCAATGCTAATATTCTCAGTTGCACTGGTATGGCCAACAACTACAAAACAAGATTATCAAATAGTATCTCAAACCAGTAATTTATTGCCAGTAACAACAAAAACTAAAGAAAATAGAGCAACAAACCTCGCGAATTGCTACACAGTAAGAATAATTTCCTGATGCTCTATGAGCCTCATCAATTACCAAACAAACCAAGTGTTTTGCCAGACATGTTCCTGAAAGTTGCTCCATGTGAGAAAACTACTGATGGAATAAATGAAAGAAATACAATGCAAGGACAGCTGGAAATCTCAGGACATGTATTTTCACATATTCTGCATGAAAAAAAAAATCACTCAAAAAATCTTCCATCTTCCTTAACAAAATTCTTTTTCACTCAAAAAATTCACATATCATAACCATTTTATGTTCACATGGTTTCCATGTAAAATATATTAAGGTGTAACCTTTTTGTAGTTAGGAGTATTATGGCGTTACTAAGAATATTACCAGATTGAATATCCTTTTCCAGCACTTGTGGAGTAACAAAGAAAACTCGTTTAGTTTTCCAAAAACATGCCCTTTTTGTAGGGCATACCTGGCCGGTCATATCAATTGTCCACTCCTGCAATCAGTTTATTACAAGAACCATGACAAACTAAAGTTCCCAACAAAAAACCAATATATAAGCAAAGCATTCCATTGACAACTAAATTCAACATCTTACTTGTGGTATCCCCACAATATTATGGCATGCTTCTATTTGTTGCATCACAAGCGGTCGAGAAGGAGCAGCAAAAACTATTTTACCTGCAATGAAATACAAATACACATCATACCTATCAAACATAGGAAGCCCACGGCATTAACTGCTTTCAAGTTAAACTCATTGTACTAATTCACTCACCACTAGATTTTTTCCCTAACCCATAGCCTTCCATCAAATCTACAAGATATGATGAAACATCCATGCAATGGATAGTAAAAACCAAATTAAATTGTATTGAATTGACAAAAGATCAATCTGATAACAATTATTTTAATAATAAAATAAACCGAATTAAATTATTTTATTTTAATGATAAGCCGAACCCGGTTGAATCGATTAACCAACACATTTTATGGTTCAAACTATAGTTGAGTTCTAATAAAAAATTGTGCATTTACTGAAGCATTTGCGTAGAGAGATTTACCATCAGGAAACCATCTGAAGTAGTTATACATAACAACAGCAGCAATAAGGGTCTTTCCGAGCCCAGTTGGCAATGCAACCAAGGTGTTCGTAAATAATGCAGTCTTTGTTATAGCTAATTGATAGTCTCGGAGAGGTACATTGACTGCAATATAAGAATCGATAGCCATATTTATCATTCAGAAAATAAAATAAAAAAATCTCTAAAAACAATAAAATTATTCCTTCAAAACCCAAAATTTCACAAACACCCTGTTTGCCTAAACCCCCCTAAATTAATAAAAGAAGCATTGAAAGAGAAAAGGTGATGAAGACCTGGGTAAATCCAAGTTTTAGCTGCCTCGGCATCAATCTCAACGCAACACGGCCTCCCATCACTGTTGATGATGCCATTACCCTGATGATGTCGGACCTCAACCGTTGGCTTCACCGGCGGATTCGCTCTGCCAATAAACTTATCGAGCGTGGATTGCTTGCAAGTCCCAGTCGTTGTACATGAATAATAAGAAGAATGATTAAGAATATTAACGGGAGGGGTAAAATTGGAAGAAGAAGCTTGATTAATTGTAGTAGATGAAGGGTTATTTGCTCTTTCACAAGCGGCATCGATTTCTCTGACTGCTGCCTCCCAATCAAGTTCCTGCAAGCAACAGAGTGAGTGAAGTTGGAGAGAGAGAATTTAGTGAAAGATTGATTGCTGGATTGGAGGTTTAAGGAAACAGAATTGAAGAAGTTACGTCGTCGTCGTCGATTATTTGGAAAGGAACTGTTGAAGTCATTTTCAAATTCACAACAATCTTTGTTTTTATTTATTTATTTATTTGGATTTGGATTTGGCAGAGATGCAGGGAAAGAGAGGAGGATGATCGACTGGCGGCAAAACTTGGAAAGTTAATTTCAGCTTTAGCTTTTCTGGTGTGTGAATGTGATTGCGTTTTATTATAATATTTTTATTTAAAAATGTATTAAAACAATTAATTTTAATTTATTAAAATTATTAAAAAATATTTTATAGAAAGAAAAATATAAAAATTTTAAATATAAACATAAAACAAAAAAGTGAATTAGTGTTAACTTTTTAAATCACCACTCCCGTTATAATACTGAAAAAACTGTATACAAAAAAATTATAAGAGTTAAAATCATAAAAAAATAATAAAATATAATTAAAAATATAATAGAAACAATGAATGTTAAAATTGCAATAAATAATTAAATAAAAACGCAACAATAAATTTTGCATTTGAGAGTTAAACTGAAAAGAATTAAAATATTAACAAAATAATAAAAATTAAAAAGATAAAGAAAAAAATACATTATAAACATAGATTGAAGAGTAAAACTAAAAATAATAAAATTTTCATAAAATATTTAACAAAAAAATAAAAAATCACAGCAATAAACATCAAAACATAATAAAAAACAAATATATTTGAAGAAAGAATTCTTCAATGTGTTGTTATACAATAAAAAAAAAACTCCTAGTTATATATTAAGAAATTTATATACACATCTAATTAACACAACCCAATAATTATTTGTGTAAAAAAATATAAAAAAATCATTGAAATTAAATAAAAATAAAATTGAGAAAACTAAGAGAAAAATAATGGTTGCATTTAATGATTTTCTTTATTAAAATAAATTTGTAATATTAAAATACATAAAATTTATAATAGAAACCGACACATATAAATTTATTAAATAATAATTAAAAAATAATATAAGGCTACACATATGAAAAATCTTATAAAAAAATCAATATTCAAAAGAAACAATTTTAATCTATATAAAATTAAAAAATATCCACAGATGAATTGTACCTATCTTTCTAAAAATTAAACATACCAAATATTATTAAAAATAATTATAGTCTAATTAAAACATAAACCTAAAATTTATTTAAAAAAATACACAAATAATATATTTAAAAAAATTAAAAATTAAAAAAATAGAAACAAATCTAGTATTATTGGGCTTTATAAATCAAACCGAAGGCCTGATCAAATAAAGCAACAAGCTGTGCACAAGCTTGCAAAGTTAGGCCTGAGCATGAGCTTTTATTTTTAAAAATAAAGTTTAATGGGCGTGCAGCATGTTGTGAGCTTATTGGATTATATATTATCCAGTACGTGTTGAAAAAGGAGGCTGCTTCTATTCTCCTTCACCTTCGACATAAAAGCAACAACGGGAAAAGAAACGAAAAGAAAAGAACCATTATGGAAGAATTTTATAAAAAAAACTTGCAAGTACTAAGAACCCATGGCTCTTCATGAAGCTTCACAAATCACTTTCACTTGCTTTTTTACCCCCAAATCGACATCTATCTCTCTTATAGATCTTACATCATAAACTTAATTTAACAAATTTGATCTAATTGTAGGGTGGTGCAATCCAATTAAGCATCTGCGTGGATGAAAAACATCACCTTCTTTTCTGCTGCCAGTCCACTCTCTATAAAGTTTTGACCAGGGATTCTCTTCTATAAAGAAGAGTGGTAAAGAAGGGAGCTTGTACGAGCTATCACATTTTTATACTTTTGAAAGTAGAGTCGTCATTCCAGTCGTTGCTCAAGGAGCAATTAATCATTGCAATAAAACCACACGTGAAAGTATTGAAAACGGATGGAATCACACCACCAATTCTGAGATATTACTTTAATCTCATCTATCTTGTTGTTACCAGATTTGAAGAGACAACTGTTCTCTTAGGTGCCCTTTGTGTTCTGCCCACGTTCTGTTTTTGAATTAACACAATAACTTGTTGCGTATAATATCCTTACTATATACAAAAAGAAGTGTATATTTTTAATTAACTCCTTTCACCATTTTGTAGATGTTATTGGTAGATTGATCAAGGCTATACAACTAGACGTGAAAATGTTGCTCCGAGGAGAAAGGTTGGAAGATAAGCCTGAGTTTTCTCTAATCGAATAATACTGCTTATCTGCCCATCTAAGATATTGTTTGCCTTCATGTCTTAAAAAGAAGTTGGATTCACTGGAGGAGATGATTTCCAAGTCACTTTGCGGGGGTGATATAGCATACCAATTGAATGAAACAATAATTCAAGAGCTACAATCTCCAATAGTTACTGTTTTAGCTGGATTCTGAGTTAATGAATTCCGTGGTAATCTTATAAATTTGTAGAAGCAAGCTGCTAGATATCGAAAAGGAACTCTTCTTATTTCTCCACCGTCCTTTTCGTTACCGGCACCTGTTGACTTCTCTTTGATTCTTGCATTTCCATTCACCATTCAAAGTCCGTCCATACAATTTGAGGATCAACATCCTTTCCCTTCAAAGCAGAGTCCACTACATTTCTCAATTTCATTGCCACGGAACTTAACCTGAGTGGCTGGCCTGCTACAATAAATGCCTTCATTTTTGCATAATAGCATTCAATAAGGTCTGCTGCCAGATTTGCGATTAATGGGGGCATCTAGGAGTATTAAGGAACGCCGACAAGTTCGAATTTTCAATTATGCTTCTCTTCTTCCCTTTCAAGTTTTTTTTTTTTTTAAGAAAAAACAATAAGCACAGTGATAGTAAAAAACTAGCCAATAAAACCGTCCAAAAAAGATTTTGTGAAATAGCATGTTTTCACCTAGTCGTGATTTAAAAGCATGATAACAAATTATCGCTATTCTGAACCATAAAACAATAGTTATCGCTTTAATTAATAATTATATTTAGTAAATAGGGTGTTTTTAAAATGCGACACGGTGAAATTCTAATCATCTAATTCAACCCGTTATCCAGTTTTACTAAATTAAATATTTTAATTTATATTTATCTCCTAATTTTTTCAGTTTAGTCTTTAATTATCAATAATAGTTTTTTTTATATATATATATATATATATATATATATA